>JAVJIF010007056.1:0-67401 GCA_038442645.1 Agave tequilana
GCATTTAGGGCACGTGTCTATTTACATTTTTTTTAATTCTGTTGAAGAGTGCTGGCGACAAGGTACGTTTGCATAGCATATATTAGGAAACACTCTTGGTTGTTTACTGCTTTCTTGAGTGATTACTTTTCTACCGCTTTACACGTACACTAATTCATCTTAAGGACATAACCCATAAGCAAGATAAGTGGGGATTTCATCACCCTTCCTTGGCCCACAAATCATATCCGTCACACTCACAACCCTAACCTTAAGTAAAAATTTGACTAGACGTTGGCCCTAGGTTAACTCGGACTCAATAGGAGATTGACCGAAGGAGGAAATTGTTCGAAATTAACTCTTGTCAAATCGGTGTCTAGGCAGGGGATTGAGGGCCGAAAGCCCGAAGAACGGTGGTTATTTAATTAAGGAAATTCTCTGACGGAAAACCTCCCACCGTCTTGCCACCTACCTGGCCGATTAGCTTGTGGTTAACGTCGACAGTAGACCTCCTAAGGACAGTCTAAAGTTAGGAGTCGTCTAGGTCAAGGCTTACCCTAGATTAGGATTTTGAATTGTTTTTCTTTTGATTGATTGGGTGAACTTGTTTGCTGATTGTGCATGCCCGCTTGGTCGAGAGACCCACTTACATCCGGCTAACTAGAACTAGTTCACCACCCGAGCTCAAGCCCGACCACACATGGCACAACCAATATCACTCCAGATAGGTTCTATCCTATTAGGACCTCTCTTCCTTCTTGCATCAAGCTTAACGATGAAGGTGTTGACCCATTTGAGCTTAAGCCACAATACATCAACACCCTTCCGAAATTTCATGGACTTGACTCCGAGGATGCATACTTCTTCATAAGGGAATTTGAGGAGTATGTCTCATGATGAATATTCCTAAGTTAGGAAAAGATGACATCAAACTTAGGTTTGTCCCCTTTGCTTTGAAGGATTTAGCAAAGAAATGGCTCTACAGTCTAGAGGCCGTTCTATATCTTCTTGGGATAATTTTGTTAAGGCATTCTTAAAGAAATTTTATCCTGTTCACAAGACTGCATTGATTAGGAAGAATATCCTACAGTTTAAGCAGACAGCCAATGAGCCCTTTGGAAATACTTCGAACGTTTCAAGGACCTCCTTGCCCAATGCCCTCACCATGGGATAGAGAAATGGCGATTATGCCAAGTTCTATATGATGGATTAGAATATCAAACTAAAACGTTGTTAGAATCCATGTGCCAAGGAGGATTTCTGAAAAAGGACGAAACTGATGGATGGAAATTGTATGAGGAATTAGCTGAAAATACCATCCAATGGGAACCTACTCCTGAAAAATCTAGGACTAATGACCCTACTTCTTCAAAAGGAGGTATCCATTCCATTGAGGCAACATAGCAACCGATGCTAAGTTAGCTGCTGTTATGCGAAGACTAGAGGCTCTTGAAACTAAAGAGCCAGTCTCTGTGAACCAAGTCAGCCCAACAACTTCGGCGGGCTGTACTTATTGTCAAGATATGAACCATGTGTTCGAGGAATGTCCTGTTTTTATCGCGCATCAAAGCTTGCCCGAACATATGAGTGCGGCCTTCACAAGGCCCCCCAACAATCCGCCCGCCAACAATCCATATTCGCCACCTACAATCCCGGTTGGAGAAACCATCCCAATTTGTCATGGGGCCAAAGTAACAATGATCAAACTAGGCCCAAATTCTCCACACTTTCCAAAATCCGCCCTATCAAAATCCTCCACCCTCTTTCCAATATTCACAATGGAAACAAGGCTCTCCAATCTGGAAAGAAAGGTGGACACTATCGTTAAAAGCAATGACACACTGGCTTGAGTCTTGACTAGGATAGAGATGCAAATGAATCAGCAAGAAAGGCAAAAGGGTACTCTACCTAGTCAACCATTCCCAAACCCTAGGACTCTAGTCAAGCTCACTTGGCTGAAGAGAATCATATGAGTCAGTGCAATGCGATTCATACATTGCGGTCGGGAAAACAAGTTGATAACCAAGTATCAACACCATCAAGTTCTAAACAAGCATTCAGCTTGCCTGATCCCACTCCATCTCAACTTGATGCCAACAACACGAAAAAGACAAGTCAGCCGAAGAAATGCACAAGCCCATCGCACCCTACCCAATAGGCTTAAAGATAAGCAATGTGCACAAATGGATAAGTACCGCGAGATTTTTAATCAAGTCAAGATCAATATACCTCTTCTTGATGCTATTCAACAAGTCCCTAAGTATGCCAAGTTTATTAAGGACATGTGCACAAAGAAGAGAAAGACTAATGTGCCCAAGAAGGTTTTTCTAGCCACTAACATTAGTGAGCTATTGTCCAACCAGATCCCTGTCAAGTATAAGGACCCTGGTTGCCCCACCATCTCTTGCACAATAGGTCAAACTGCAATTAAGCATGCACTTCTTGATTTGGGAGCAAGTATCAACTTACTCCCTTCTCAGTCTACCAACAACTTGGGTTGGGCGAACTTAGTCCGACTAAGGTTCAATCCAATTAGCTGACCGATCCATAAAAATTCCCAAAGGAGAAATTACCGATGTGCTCATCCGAGTTGGGGAGTTTATCTACCCAGTAGATTTTGTTGTTCTGGAGACCGAACCTGTATCCACTCTTCGGTCTCAAACTCCCGTTATCCTAGGGCGTCCGTTCCTTGCAACTGCAAATGCGATCATAAATTGTAGGAACGGATCCATGAGGTTGACCTTTGGAAACATGACTAAAGAGGTCAATGTCTTCAACCTGGAAAACCAATCTCGTAAGATAAAAGAACAAACATTTGAGGTGAACTTCATCGAGAACATTTGTGAAAAAGAAAGTGAAATGAGTCTCTATTTCTTGACAAGTTATTTGAGGATAAGTGCGATTTTAGTGATAAGATGACACATGTTGAGGATTATAATTTTAAGTTCCCTTTAAAAAATGAGATTTGATCTAAGTATCTTCAAAGAGCCAAGCACTGAAATATCGCATGAGAATATAGTTCAAGAAACTCTGTTTGACTTAACTTTCGAAAGTCTCTTTGAAGAAGAACTCCTATGTTTAGATACACTGATTAAGGAGATGTTGGTTAATTATTCACTTCAGGGAAAAGTGTTGATTTAAGTTTTGAGGAGATGTACGGAACTGAGCTAGAATTTCTCGGCAAGGAAGTTCCAACTGAAAGGTGTGATGAATTTTTGAATAATGGAGGTGGACATATGATGAGGAAGAGCCTAAAGAAGATGAAACTGGGGGGAGAGAAAGTTAAAACAAAAATGTTGGTCTCCCCATTGTGCCTTATAAAGAGGACCCATTGGAATGATGGGAACGAGCTAGAGGGATGAATCCTAAGCAGCTCTAGGTGAGAGTGATACATGTGTTGTACATATTATGGTATACTATTATTCTTTGCCTCTCTTTACATTTTTCTTCATGCATTCATGCATTTCATACATTGAGGACAATGCATGAGATAAGTGTGGGGGAGGGTTTTACTAACATAGAAAAGATTAATTAAAAAAAAAAATATTTTTCTCTTTATTTGTTCTAACATTTTAAAAAAAAAATTACTTAAAAAATTAAAAAATAAAAAAATAAAATTTTTTTATAAAAACGACAGTATTTTGACTTATTTTTTTTGAAAGAAACCTAAGTTAGTTTTAAGGATTAGGAAAATCATGATTAGGATTTCTAAAACTTGGTCAAAATAATAAATTGTTTAAATTTTAGGTATAGGAGGAGAAATTGAATAATTAGTTAGTCTTAATTTTTATCTTAATGAAATGTGCATTCCTAGTACATATCTAGGATTCTAAGACAAAGACCTTGTGCCTCATAAAAAAAAATAATATCACCAACTGAGCTGGATACATGTGCCTCAAGAAGCATAAGTATTCATGCCTAAAGGTGAGTTCTAAATAAAAAAAAGTCCTTAGTTTTGTGGCCTAGTTCATTCGAATTTGAGTCCGCGGGGTGTTTTCTCACACTGGTGCCCTAAAGCCGACCGTTTTGGGAGCCACCGACTTTAAGTTCGCTACATGGTGGATTAGAAAGCCTAAAAAACTGAGAAATATTATACATGTATTAACACATCTATTAGTCAATTAGTTAGGTATGAGGGCCTCAAGAAGCCTTGATACTTATACGAAAGAAAATTAGATGAGTTATACATGCCAAAAAAAAAAAAATAATTATATTAACACATCTAATAGTCAATTAGTTAGGTATGAGGGCCTCAAGAAGCCTTGATACTTACACAAAAGAAATTAGATGATGTTATAAAAATACTAAAGAGGCATGAGAGTCCAAGTTAAGGAATTCCTAGATTCACAAGGGTGCGTATGACTTTTTTGTAATGAAAAAGACTATATTAGAAATTCAATTTTAATCCTTACCTAAAATGAATAACAATTGACTTTATAAAGACTAGGTTTGAAGAATGAATAAAATGAGGATCCTAAAACTTATAGACTACTTAGTCTCTTCCAATATAAGTCAAATATTTTCCTTTTTATGGATTTTGTGGGTGTAATCCGCTGAAACCCTCACGAGACAACACTCGTCCTCTAGGGTAACCTAGAGGTTTACGGCTTGTTGCACGTGCTAAGTGCAACCGTGATTCCTACGAAAGTGAGTTAGGTTAGATTAATTTTTCTTTTTCTTTGTTTTTTACTCGAGGACGAGCGAAAAGATAAGTGTGGGGTGTGATTGGTAGTCAAAAGTGCATTTTTATCATCATATTTACCATCACATTTTCATATTTATTCATTTAATTCTGTACATTTATTAATAATTTGTTATTTATGTGTGCAGGCCTCGAATTATTATTTTAATGAGAAATAAAGCTTAAAGAGCCCAAAAGCCCAGATCCAAGCCCATGTTTGAAGCCCAGATGAAAAAGCGCAAATACAAAGAGTCAAAATGCAAATACAAGGGCTAAAATTGCAAATATCAGAGATAAGGGAAGGATAGACTTCTATCCAACCCTAAACACTTGCAGATGAGGATAAAAGCCCAAGATAAAGAAGAATTTCGTGGAAAGAGGATTTAAAGAAATCTGGATTAAGGGTAACTTGATTACCAAGTTATCTCGAAAATCCAGATTAAAAGGCAGGATACATATTCCAGAAGCAAAATCCCCATGGACGGAACAGGAGAGGCCACGCGCCAAAGCGCGTGGCCAGACGTCACTAAATTGCCGCAAATCCGCGGCAAAACTTGGGTTTTTGCGGCAAAGTAGATGATTCAGGCTACCAGATTTCGTGGCGACTTCATCCGGGACTCCTCTACATTCTGCACTATAAATATCTCTGCAGGCGCAGCAGAGAGGGGCATCCAGAGACGTATTAGGGTTTCTTTAGCTATTTTTCTTTAAATTTCAGCAAGTTGTAATCTTTGTTTCAAGCACGGTGTGGAGAAGAAGGAGCTTTGTAATTGGAGTTTACTCTCGAATAAAGGTTACCTTTTTGTCACTTAATTTCTGTCATTTAATTTTGCATTTACTTTGTGATTTCTTGAGTTTGGTTTGATCTGTGATCTTTTGATTCTCTTTATTTTCTCTCTTTCTTTATTCTTCTCATATATAAAAAAAAGAAAAGAAAAATAATAAAAAGATGATGAACTAATCTTCCTTTGTGGTTTGCTGAATTCTTAAGCAACCCTAAGCATGTTTGGAGTTGAACAGATTAATAATACTTTTTAGAAACCCTAGGTTTAAAGTAGATTGCTTGAGGACTAAATGGATAATCAGCTTTCTAATCTAGGTTACACTTTTAAATAATTCCTCACCCTTCATATTTAAGAACTTTGACAGCGTAACTTCAAGGTAATGCTTTTCTTTCGCTGTACTTAGATGTTAAGATGAAATCGTGTTGAATGTTCATAGGTGCGAACTAGTAAGATTCTAAACTGTTTTATTCTTGCTTGCATCTTCGCTAATAAACCTAGGATTAATTTCACATATATTAAGATGATGTTCAATCTCCTTAACTTGCAATAGGGTTGTGGTAGAAAATCAGTAAAAACCACATCTTTCATATCATATATAACTCTCAAATCTAATCTCTTTTCTTATTTGAAGCATACAGGGGAATCGGCCGAAAAGCTTGCATCGCATCCTTCCCTGAGGATCACGACCCGCTTGAGCCCTTGCTACAGCGGATTCGCATTGAGACTAAGAAATTTTAACTTAACTTCTTTTTATTCTTTAAAAATCTCAATCAATATTACATCACCAATAGGCGCAAATGCGAGAATACAAGAGATGTACAAGTATGAATAGTACAAAAGGAGGCTTAGCATCATCACAGGAAAACTCTAGATCCGAGCAGGGGCCTGAAAGGATGAGGATCTGGACGGTCTGCCGATGATCTACGCTACCGCTGCGCATCTCAGGTCAGCAACTAGGATGAATCCAAACGCTCCAAGCTCCAAAACCTAGACATGAGAATCTAGGGGAGTCAGAACTCCCAGGCGAGTGGTGATGTGAATGTCAGATGGCGTGCAAGGTAATCACACGTGTATCGATAAAACTGAATCATAAGCATGCATTGAAAGCCGTGTCGTGAGCACAAGCATGCAAAGCAGGTAGATATATAATAAGTGATATCAAGCAGGAACTACTCATGGTATGATAAGATAAGAACAGAAGACTGGAGAAGTAGAATAAAAGTGGTAAAGCAGGATGTGAATAGGTATAGTATCATAAAACCGGAAATCTGAAGTAAAATCCGATGAAGCATTCTTGGAAATTCATACAACGGATACATAGTTGGCATCTTTTATTATTATTACTCGTCTGACCCATATATCTAGGTATGTATCCTGGTGTACATCCCAACACACATACATCCATATATAAGCAAGCCGAGGTTTGTTACTGGAAGCTGATGAAGAACTGATAGCTCATACTTATAGTAGTTCCCGACCGCCCAGGACACAGCCATTTGGGGGCCTGAAATCCCCTAACACGCATCTTCTGGGGGCCTGAAATCCCCTAACACGAATCGTTAGTTTTTGGTATTCCACTACTATTAGCAAGGCATCATACCGGCATCCATCACTTCCTCCCATTCCCGTGTAGATTGTCCTTTTTATAGCTTATGAAACATAATTATCAGATTACGGGAATGAGAAGGAAATAGCTGGTTAACAAGAGTACATAACAGCATAACAGGAGTTATAACAAGCATAACGGGAGTTCATAACAAGAGATCAGGTACTACATTCCCGTAATGTGATAATCATGAGTAGAGTTATTCGTAACAGGTATCAGGTTTTATCACGCCAATGACAAGTGTTCATATAGATGACAGGTGATAAATCAAGCCATAACCGGGGACATGTGGTATAACATGAGCCAGTGTCATGTAGCAGCATGTCGGGTGTCAAGTGATAACATATTAAGTGTTAAATGATACAGACAGGTATATGTCAAGTGTTTACATAAAAAGCTTGTATATAGCAAGTGTTAGAGTAATAGTTGAGCACAATCAAGCGAGCTAAGCAAACTGGAGGTATGAATAGCAAACAGTGTTTAACACTAGAGCGCCTGGCGAGGTTTTCGGGAGACTCGGCTTAAAGTGCGAGTAGAATATCCGGCAGCATCTCGCCTAGACGAATCTAGTGGTAAAGTACTGAGCGCTAAGCATGCCTACCAGACGGAGCTGAATGACTTGATGGTCTAAGCGCACTCCTCTTTCGAGGAAGTGGGCGGAAGCCTGGAGGCTAAAGTACGCTCGGGGATTTGGAGCACTCTCGTAGCTATCACGAAACCAATAATGGTACATGTTTTAAACCATTTGGGTAGCCAGCCTAGGAGTGGGCATAACCCAGAGTCGGTACAAGAGTATCTGCGATGTTAGTACCACACGAGCAAGCTATATTGTGATAATATTTATTCTACCGTGGAGTAGTGTAGCCTGAAGGCTGAGTAGAGAGCCTGGGACCAAAGTATGCTCGGGTTTTAAGCACACTCTCAGTAGCTATCATGAAACCCATAGGGTACATGCGTACAACCAATTGGATAGCCATCTCGGGAGTGTGTAGAAACCCGAGTCGGTACCGGGTGCCCGCACGAGTTGTTCTATCTTATTACAAGCATTACAGTATATCAGTCCGTTCAAGTCAAGACATGTCCACGAATACAACACACACACCCGTACAACTACACCATACTGATACTAAATACACATAATACTATTTTGGCGAGGAAGTCACTCACCTAAAACACCGATTTTTCAAAGATATGCGCGTCTGAATTCCCGGGAGAGGAAAAACACAAAGTGAGTAAAGGTAAGGGGCTTGGCCCTTGGGTGGCCACCGGCCCTAGGGGTGGTGCGCCACCCCTTGGTGGCCTAGGAAGTGGCCGGCCTCAAGGAGGAGGAGGGAGAGAGAAAGGGAAGGGTGATGGCTTTGGTGGAGGTGTTATTTGGTGAAGAGATGGATTTTAATGGAGTAATAAAAAGAAAGTGAAGGAGGTGATGATGAAGTGATGTTTGGAGGTTGAAGTAGTGAAGATGGAGGTGCTGTTGTGATGGTGAAAGTGATGGTGGAAGTGAAGATGGTGGTGGAGAATAGTAAAGGAGAAGGTGATGAAAGATGAAGAAAAGATGGTGGTGGTGTCGTTGGTGTTGTCGTTGAAGTTGTCACCGGAATGATCGCTGGAATGATCGTCGGAGATGTTGCCGACGAATAGGAGCCCGGCCCCTAGCCAAGGAGGGTGGCCGGCCTAGGTATTGGTGGTGGAGTGGTGGTTTTGTGGAGGGTTTTGATGGTGGTGGGTATTTTTGGAGAAGGTAAAGGGGATGTTTGAGATTTTGGTGGAGTTTTTGGAGTTTGTGGTGGTTTAAATGGAGATGGAGGAGAAAGAAGATGAACGTAGGGAGTTGAAGAAGTTGTAGTGGTTGTGGTTGTGGTGGAGATGAAGGAGAAGTTGGTGGTGGTTAAGGTTTTTGATGGAGAAAATGAAAAGGGAAGAAGGAGAAAAGGGTTTTGTATTTGGTATTGAATTTAAAGGAGATGAAAAAAGGATTTAGGGAGGGGTTTTTGTAAAATGGAGAGAGTGAGGTGGCTCTTGGCCGGCCATGGTGATGGGAGAGGGGTTTGAGTGGTTTGGGATATTTTGGAGGAAAGGTGCAGAAGGTAATGGAAGAATGGAGAATTTTGTAGAATTTGTGGACGGAAAAGGAAGGAAAGAAAAAGGAAAAAGGAAAAGAAAATGAAAAAAGAAAGTTATTTTATTGGAATAAAAGTGAAAATAATTAGAGTGGCGGATTCCCGGATTCAATTGCAGATGCGGAAAACTTTCGGAAAAAATACCGGAATCGTTCGAAAATCAAGTATCTCGGAACAACCCGCAAAAATTTTCAAAAATCAAGAATATTATTCTAAGAATTATGGTGAAATCCATTTTAAGAAATTCTTTATAGTTTTTAAATTAAAAATCCTGAAATCGGCCGCCAATATCGATCGTCACCAAATTTGGCAGAAATTTGTTAAATTCTGAAAATTCTCAAAAAATGAATTAAGATAGTAAATATTATTTTAAGAAAATATATGAAAGTGGTTTCTCAAAATTTGACTCTATTTGCAAGTTAAAAATCTGGGAATCGGTCAGCGGCACTAGTGACACCGTTTTTGAAGATTTTCAATTTAATTCAAGAAAATTTCAGAAAATTATAGAAAATTTAAAATATTGGAAAATAATGTTTGAAACTGAAATCAATCAAATCTAAATAGCAGAAAGACTAGATCGAGGAATACCCTAGGATCGGGTCCCCAGTTCAGAATAGGGCCTACTCCGAGTCGATAATCTGGATTCAAAGCAAAACAATCATGTAAATAATTCATAATACAAAATAAATACAGGAAGTAAACCGAAAAATACGATCGAAAATCTGAATACGCAACTAAGTAGGTATTCCGGGAGTGGGGTGTTACATTCCATCCACCTTACAAAAAATTGCGTCCTCGCAATTTCGATAAGGGGTAAAATGAACACAAAGGGGTAAGGACACGAATTATACCAATTAAGATATGAATCACTACAGGTAGGGCTCTCAAGTCGACTGAAAAATAATCGAAATATAGACATCTTCTGCACTTCCTGCTGTATAGATCTTTGAACGATGTCGAATAATATTAACCTGATAACACAGCTTCGCAATAGAATTTCAGCTGTACTGTATACTTGATAGCTCTCAGAGAATAAGCTAGAATACCGAAGATAAAGAAAACCTGATATTACTGAGCATAAATAAAGAAGACCGATAGTTAGAAATTTCGAATACCGGGCGTCGATCACTCTGAAAGACATAGCCAAGAATAGAGAATATCTGAATCCTGATTACTGACTTCTGAAAGATGACCTGATAGCAGATCCATTCTGAGAATACCTGAACTTCATAGAGTTGGTCGAAGAGATCACATAATTGCTTCATTCAGAACTAGCCACTACCTCTCTAGTATATCCATATCTTAAGTTGGTATAAAGGCTTTCAAAAACCAAAACAGTGGATATATGGAAGGGATTTGGAATCAAAGAAAGATGATCAAGAAAGAATAGATAACTCTGTACTTGTAGTTGGACTGTATAACCAGACTCATGCATTCCAGTTACAAATTTCTTTACCATTAATTTGTCATCTGGACGTACAGAGGATGTAAGAGCCTAGGCTCTGATACCATCCTCTAATGCCCCGATCCCACGGGTACGGAGACGTTACTGCGACGTATATACACAGGTCAGAACTACCCTCACGTAAATACGCTAAGCATCAGTACAAGTAAGAATCAGAGTACGAAAGCACGTGGTGCATTATACATTCCAACATATGGGTACAATTACAAAGTTACCACCAGATGTGACAAATATTACAAGAATATTACATCACCAATAGGCGCAAATGTGAGAATACAAAGAGATGTACAAGTATGAATAGTACAAAATGAGGCTCAGCGTCATCACAGGAAAACTCTAGATCCGAGCAGAGGGCCTGAAAGGATGAGGATCTGGATGGTCGGCCGATGATCCACGCTACCGCTGCGCATCTCAGGTCAGCAACTAGGATGAATCCAAACGCTCCAAGCTCCAAAACCTAGACATGAGAATCTAGGGGAGTCAGAACTCCCAGGCGAGTGGTGATGTGATGCCAGATGGCGTGCAAGGTAATCAAACGTGTATCGATAAAACTGAATCATAAGCATGCATTGAAAGCCGTGTCGTGAGCACAAGCATGCATAAAGCAGGTAGATATATAACAAGTGATATCAAGCAAGACTACTCATGGTATGATAAGATAAGAACAGAAGACTGGAGAAGTAGAATAAAAGTGGTAAAGCAGGATGTGAATAGGTATAGTATCATAAAACTGAAAATCCAAGTAAAATCCGATGAAGCATTCTTGGCAATTCATACAACGGATACATATTTGGCATCTTTTATTATTATTACTCGTCTGACCCATATATCTAGGTATGTGTCCTGGTGTACATCTCAACACACATATATCAATATATAAGCAAGCCGAGGTCTGTTATTGGAAGCTGATGAAGAACTGATAGCTCATACTTATAGTAGTTCCCGACCGCCCGGACAGCCATTTGGGGGCCTGAAATTCCCCTAACACGCATCTTCTGGGGGCCTGAAATCCCCCTAATACGAATCGTCAGTTTTGGTATTACACTACTATAAGCAAGGCATCATACCGGCATCCATCACTTCCTCCCATTCCCTGTGTAGATTGTCCTTTTTATAGCTTATGAAATATAATTATCAGATTACGGGAATGAGAAGGAACATAGCTGGTCATAACAATAGTACATAACAGGCATACACGGAGTCCATAACAAGCATAACGGGAATGTTGGCCCAAAGGCCCTTCACCCTAGTTTTGATGATGATCAACTCATGTAGTTATAGTTACTAATGATCTTGTGTTTAATTAGTGACAGATTCATGATCAAGATCTTAGTAGGTGCATAGCTCAACAAAGGATAAAAGAACAAGATTTGGAGCTTGCATGTGGTGATCCAAGGAGTTTTTGGATCAAGCTTGGACCAAGTCAAGAAGATGAGAAGCCTTCAAGTGAAGACTTCAAGAAGATGAAGACTTGGGTCTAGTATAGAATTTGTATTTTTGTTTTAGTAAAAATGTAAAGGATAGATAGTTGGTGGATTGCTCAAGTTATATCACACACACACACACTTGATTAGAACTCTTGATTTAAAGTGCTTTCATAAAAGATTTTGTTTAGAAAAGAATTTTTATTTGGAAAAAGATTTTTCTTTGTGACAAAATATTTATCTTGGATTTTGGTATTTCATAGTTCATATCTTTAAACCAAAATCATGATTAGAGCTTTATGTCAAAAACATAGATATTCCATATTGATTGTGTAGTGGATCATATCCATACACACCATGCTTTTAAATGAACTCAAATATCTTGTTTTTGTATTTGATGAAGATTTAGAAAAACAAGTTTGGAAAAACATGTTTTGGAAAAATACCTTTTAGTTATTGAGCTAATATTTTCAAGTTACAAAAATAAACCAAAACATCTATAACATGTCTTGATTTTGTGCAAGCATGTTTATTCTTTCAAGTATATTGGTAAAACTATTTTTGTAGAATTTCTATGTATTTTTAGGATTTTATAAAAGATTTTTAAATCCTGTTTTCAGACCTGGAAACTGGCTGACAGGCCAAACCGGTCGACCGGTCCGGTCGACCGATGTGCACAGCCCTGTGCACGTTGTCAGCACAGTGGCCGGTCGACCGGGTCGGTCGACCGACCAAGAGAGCTTTGCTCTCTGGAAATATCAGTCGACCGGGCCGGTCGACCGACAGTTCATTCCAGGTTATCGGTCGACCGAGCCGGTCGACCGGTGGCTGCAACGGTCAGAAAAATGACCGTTGGCCGGTCGACCGGCGGTCGACCGACAGCACTGACAGGAGCCCAACGGCTCTATTTTCTGGCAGCCCTATAAAAGGGGTCTTGTCACTTGTTTTAGGGGAAGATTTTGGAGATTTCTTGAGCTGTTTTTCTGATACTTTTAGAAGAGTTTTCTCCACAAAATAGAGTGCTAATACTTCCAATCAAAGGGAGTTTTTATCAAGAGAGTGTTAAGTGATTCTTTGAGTTTTTCACCATAGTCTTTCCTTGCTTTTCTCACACCACACTTGAGCTTTCCATTGCTAGATATTCCTATAGGTGTGTTGTAGTGAGAGTGCTCTTTAGGTGATCAAGTGTTGTGATCATCAAAGAGATCTTTTCTTTGTATTTGAGGAAACGGGCAAGTGTGCTCGTTGTTGGTGGTTGGAGTTCGGTTGTGAACTCTTGGTGGTTCGAGGTACGGCCTCGGCGAGTCGGTGGACTTGCGTGTGTACGGGACTTGGGAGTCCGAGGGTTTGTAGGTGTACGGCACCGAGGAGAGATCCATTGGGATCTTGCATAGTGGAAACCCTTCGTGTGTCGAAGGCGGGGATGTAGAGCAAGTGTGCTCGAACCTCGAAACAAACCCTTTGTGTTTGCGATTGCTTGCTCTTCCCTCTCTCTCTCTTTGTCTCTTTTATATCTTGCATTTACTTTCATTGTGTTCATCTTATATATGCATGATATATACCCTTGTGCTTAATTGATATATAATTGCGTGGGATTGTTGTTAACACTAGTATTCAACCAAGAGAGCCAACGCGGCACCTCACCCATTCAAGGGGAATCTAGAGGAGCTTGTCCAGAGCCTCGCAAGGGGAATTCGGCAACACTCTTGAGTTATACATAAGTGTTTAATTAAAAGAAATTTTAATTTGGTCAACTTAGTTTTAATTCCGCATTATTGTTCACAAGTGACCATTAGATTAGCCATCACCTATTCACCCCCCCTCTAGGTGATCTTACAATTGGTATCAGAGCTAGTGCTCTTGATATTGGGTCTAACAACCTAAGAGTTAAAGATCCTACATTTGGGCTAATCACAAAATTTGTTGTACACACACACCTCACCATGGACTTTATGTCACCACCCACCTTTGATATTCTTAACATCCACATTTGGAAAGTTAAGATGTCATTATTCCTCAAAGCCCTAGGTTATAATGTATATCTTGCCACTACTAATAATGCTTATTGTATAGATGTAAGAATCTTGAGGCTAATACAAAAGCCCTACATGCTTTAAAGAGTACCCTAAATGATGATTATCTATGTAGGGTTGCTAATATTGATATGGCTTTTGTAGTATGGAACACCCTCATCTCCCTTGGCGAAAATGAACAATACTATGCGGGGAGCGATTCGGATGTTGGAAGCGACACCTCCAACAAGTGCTACATGGTCCAAGGAGATGACCCCCTTGAGGTAACTTCCGAATCCGAGGATGAGGACATGTCATATGATGAGCTTACTTCATTTTGCCATATGATTATTGAAAATATGACATGATAAAGAAAGAAAATAAAATTTGAAAAAGACATTGCTTGCATGCATATAGAACAAGACTCTTTTAGAGATAACTTTGCATGCTTAGAAAAAGACAACAATATTTTGAAAAGAAATTTGATTGCATGCATGTAGAAAATGATTCTCTTAGAAATAAACTTGCATGTTTAGAAAAAGAAAATGAGAATTTGAAAAATGAGAATGTTTCCCTTATGTCTAAATTGAATGATTTATGTGAAGGGAATATGTCTTTGAAGGATAAGATTGCTATGGTAGAAAAACAAAAAGAAAGTATTTTGCAAGAAAACAAATCTTTAAAAAGAAAATTTGTTGAAAAAGAAAAAGATAATGTTTCTCAAAAGAAAAAGAGAAATGATTCTTCATCTCATCATGCTTTTCATGCCACTACTAATGAGATTAAGAACTTGAAAAATAAGATAAATAATTTGAGCTCTAATTTGAGCACATGTGCATTCAATCATTCTAAGTTGGAATCTTTGTTTCAAAAGAAACAAGTTCCACATGCTCATGCACATCATCATACTCATCATGCTCATGCTTATGGTGCACATCACGATCACAATCACACTCATAAGCATCATGCTAAGGTGTACATTTGTACACATTGCGGCCGCAAAGGCCATCTAGCAAGATATTGTTTTGATAAGAAACCATATTTATATTTTGTTAAGTATAATAGATTTTGGGTTCCTTATAACAATGCTAACCCCAAAGGACCCAAGAAAACATGGGTACCAAAACCCCCACCTTTTGATTTTGATGTAGGTGTGGGATCTCACAAAACGTGAGAAGGTTGGTACCTTGGTAGTGATTGCAATGGACATGATGGACATACACTTGGTTGCATCACTATCAAGGAGCTTGGTGGGACAACCACCATACTTGGAGCTTTGGAGTTGGTAACAACCTCTAAACTCCTATTTTATTTATGTACATGCTTTATACTTTTATCATATTCATAGCATGTTCATGTTTTAAGATTTTGTGTGCTTTATGTGGTATTTACATGCTTAGATGTAGAATATATCAAACTTGTATGTATACATATACAAATAGTGAATTACAATTGACTCTTAAATAATTGAACTTCATGCTCACTTGTATCCACTTTATGCATATGTATAATCTAGTTTTGATAATTCTCATATATACATGTTTTGCCAATTTTTGTGATTTACTTCATGTATATGCATGTTTAATTCAAATCTAATAAATATACATGTATACCCGTGAGTCTCTTGCCTTCATGCAAACATTTAATAGACTCTTTTATTTTTGGGATATGTATGCATATTGTTAGATTTGTATAACCATACATATACCATGAAAATTGTTGATTTTAGTGAAAAATGATTTTTTTTTTTCATGATTTGTTGTTAAAAATTTGACTTATGATCGTTTTGGGCTTCAATGACTATTTTCATGTAGATACTATTTACATAACCTTTGAACACTCTATCTTTAAGAAAATATATATGTTGAGCTTTATGGAATATGAGTGCTTGAACTTTTATGTATTTAGTATTATTCATGAAAAACATATGATTTTTTATTTATGAAGGATCTTTAACTAGTTTGTCAAAAATTCATTTAAACTAGTTATCTATTCTTCAATTGATGCACATGATTCTATTTTTATGGATAAATTCTTTTGTGATTTCAAAATTTTTGATGCTACATTGTATTGAATATTAGTTTAAATGTTAATTTCTATCAACACTAGGATTTATACTTGAACATATTATGAGCACAAATAAATCTATTGATATGTGTACTTGAATGCGTATTTGAACCCATTAGATGTACTTGTATTGCTTAGTTTTGATGATCTTTACACTTTTAAACTTGTATTTCCTTTTTGGATGTGATTTATGACCATGTACTTTTCATTTCATGTATATGCTTATTTTGTCAAAACATTAAAATATACATGGATACCTCTTGAGTCATTTGCCTTTCATGCAAATCTATATATGGACTCAATTGTGTTTTAGGGATATGTATGTATACTTAATGTCTTGTCAAAACGTACATATGCTATGTAATATAATTTTGTTGATTTTCATGTATTAAAATTTGTGATGATTTTCGTGTTTTCAAAATTTATGTTATTTTTAAGGAATATTGAACTTCATTGTCATTTTCATGATGTCATGTTTCACTAACATTAGTACACTCACCTCTTTTGAAAATTATATGGACTTTATGGATTAGAGTGTTTTAGTGCCTTGTGATTTATGCATATTCCATGAAAATATTTTTTGTTGTATTCCTTGGTTGAAGGATTCCTTACTAGTTGTTAAAACACTTTCATTTAACTAGTTTGAATTCTTCATATGGTAGATTACATGATGTATACACTTATGCTTACTTTTCAATTGGTATCATTGGATATGTTCAATTGGTATCAATATGACTTCATGTTGTGTATATTCATATTTTGATTGTATGAATGCTTTCAAATTTTAATTATATCTATTCATACATATATGTGATCTATTTGTGCTTATTTTACAAGTGGTATTTCCTTTAAAGCACAAAGATTGTTGATGCTAAGCTTAATTAGATTTCAAATTGGTATTTCATAATAAGCTTATGCATTGTGTTTTGAAATTGGTATCAAAAATTCAAAATTTGATTATTTTACAATTGATATCTCAAAATTTGTTTTACTAAGAAAAAGTTAAAATTTTGTTTTGATAAAGAAAAATTCAAAATTTTTGATTTGTATTGACTATATGCAAGGAGAGCTTAACATCTCTTCCATATGTAGATTCATGTTGAGTATATTATAATTTGAGGAGCTTGACAACTCTTCTTTTCATGATATACGTGTGTAGGGGGAGCTTCACATCTCCTCTTATGCATGACATATTATACGTTATGTGAATTAGGGCTTGTCATCCCTCTTTCATGTAATGTATATGTGTCGGGAAGCTAACTTAACGTCTTCCTCTTCATGAATTTATATCGCATATAAATTTTATTGATTGATTTGTATTTATCCCTCCTTGATTTCTTTGTTTTTGACAAAAGGGGGAGAAAAATTTGTTTGATGTATTTTTTCTTTGAACCCTTTGTTGATGATTGACAAAAAGGGGGAGAAGAATTTGTGATTTTATATGCATGATTTCATGATTTCCTTACTTAAGGGGGAGAAGTATTTGGTTCCTTGCTTAAGGGGAGTAAGATTTGTATTTATGCATATATGTTGTCTTGCAATTAGGAGCAAAAGATTTGATTTATGATTTGATCTATATGATTGCATCTCCTACATTGCATACATGTCATGTGCTTTTATTGCCATATCTTGTATTTATTTGGTATGCATGAGTTAAGGGGGAGCTTCTTTGAAGCTTTACTTTAATCCATGCATATATAACTCCATGAGTTTTGTCATCATCAAAAAGGGGGAGATTGTTGGCCCAAAGGCCCTTCACCCTAGTTTTGATGATGATCAACTCATGTAGTTATAGTTACTAATGATCTTGTGTTTAATTAGTGACAGATTCATGATCAAGATCTTAGTAGGTGCATAGCTCAACAAAGGATAAAAGAACAAGATTTGGAGCTTGCATGTGGTGATCCAAGGAGTTTTTGGATCAAGCTTGGACCAAGTCAAGAAGATGAGAAGCCTTCAAGTGAAGACTTCAAGAAGATGAAGACTTGGGTCTAGGTATAGAATTTGTATTTTTGTTTTAGTAAAAATGTAAAGGATAGATAGTTGGTGGATTGCTCAAGTTATATCACACACACACACACTTGATTAGAACTCTTGATTTAAAGTGCTTTCATAAAAGATTTTGTTTAGAAAAGAATTTTTATTTGGAAAAAGATTTTTCTTTGTGACAAATATTTATCTTGGATTTTGGTATTTCATAGTTCATATCTTTAAACCAAAATCATGATTAGAGCTTTATGTCAAAAACATAGATATTCCATATTGATTGTGTAGTGGATCATATCCATACACACCATGCTTTTAAATGAACTCAAATATCTTGTTTTTGTATTTGATGAAGATTTAGAAAAACAAGTTTGGAAAAACATGTTTTGGAAAAATACCTTTTAGTTATTGAGCTAATATTTTTAAGTTACAAAAATAAACCAAAACATCTATAACATGTCTTGATTTTGTGCAAGCATGTTTATTCTTTCAAGTATATTGGTAAAACTATTTTTGTAGAATTTCTATGTATTTTTAGGATTTTATAAAAGATTTTTAAATCCTGTTTTCAGACCTGGAAACTGGCTGACAGGCCAAACCGGTCGACCGGTCCGGTCGACCGATGTGCACAGCCCTGTGCACGTTGTCAGCACAGTGGCCGGTCGACCGGGTCGGTCGACCGACCAAGAGAGCTTTGCTCTCTGGAAATATCAGTCGACCGGGCCGGTCGACCGACAGTTCATTCCAGGTTATCGGTCGACCGAGCCGGTCGACCGGTGGCTGCAACGGTCAGAAAAATGACCGTTGGCCGGTCGACCGGCGGTCGACCGACAGCACTGACAGGAGCCCAACGGCTCTATTTTCTGGCAGCCCTATAAAAGGGGTCTTGTCACTTGTTTTAGGGGAAGATTTTGGAGATTTCTTGAGCTGTTTTTCTGATACTTTTAGAAGAGTTTTCTCCACAAAATAGAGTGCTAATACTTCCAATCAAAGGGAGTTTTTATCAAGAGAGTGTTAAGTGATTCTTTGAGTTTTTCACCATAGTCTTTCCTTGCTTTTCTCACACCACACTTGAGCTTTCCATTGCTAGATATTCCTATAGGTGTGTTGTAGTGAGAGTGCTCTTTAGGTGATCAAGTGTTGTGATCATCAAAGAGATCTTTTCTTTGTATTTGAGGAAACGGGCAAGTGTGCTCGTTGTTGGTGGTTGGAGTTCGGTTGTGAACTCTTGGTGGTTCGAGGTACGGCCTCGGCGAGTCGGTGGACTTGCGTGTGTACGGGACTTGGGAGTCCGAGGGTTTGTAGGTGTACGGCACCGAGGAGAGATCCATTGGGATCTTGCATAGTGGAAACCCTTCGTGTGTCGAAGGCGGGGATGTAGAGCAAGTGTGCTCGAACCTCGAAACAAACCCTTTGTGTTTGCGATTGCTTACTCTTCCCTCTCTCTCTCTTTGTCTCTTTTATATCTTGCATTTACTTTCATTGTGTTCATCTTATATATGCATGATATATACCCTTGTGCTTAATTGATATATAATTGCGTGGGATTGTTGTTAACACTAGTATTCAACCAAGAGAGCCAACGCGGCACCTCAACCCATTCAAGGGGAATCTAGAGGAGCTTGTCCAGAGCCTCGCAAGGGGAATTCGGCAACACTCTTGAGTTATACATAAGTGTTTAATTAAAAGAAATTTTAATTTGGTCAACTTAGTTTTAATTCCGCATTATTTGTTCACAAGTGACCATTAGATTAGCCATCACCTATTCACCCCCCTCTAGGTGATCTTACAGGGAATTCATAACAAGAGATCAGGAACTACATTCCCGTAATGTGATAATCATGAGTAGAGAGTTATTCGTAACAGGTATCTGGTTTTATCACGCCAATGACAAGTGTTCATGTAGATGACAGGTGATAAATCAAGCCATAACCGGGGACAGGTGGTATAACATGAGCCAGTGTCAAGTAGTAGCATGTCGGGTGTCAGGTGATAACATATTAAGTGTTAAATGATACAGACAGGTATATGTCAAGTGTTTACATAACAAGCTTGTAAATGGCAAGTGTTAGAGTATAGTTGAGCACAATCAAGAGAAGCTAAGCAAGCTGGAGGTATGAACAGCAAACAGTGTTTAACACTGGAGCGCCTGGCGAGGTTATCGGGAGACTCGACTTAAAGTGCGAGTAGAAAATCCGACAGCATCTTGCCTAGATGAATCTAGTGGTAAAGTACTGAGCGCTAAGCATGCCTACCAGGCGGAGCTAAAAGACTTGATGGTCTAAGCGCACTCCTCTTTCGAGGAAGTGGGCGGAAGCCCGGAGGCTAAAGTACGCTCGGGGTTTTGGAGCACTCTCGGTAGCTATCATAAAACCAATAATGGTACATGTTTTAAACCATTTGGGTAGCCAGCCTAGGAGTGGGCATAACCCAGAGTCAGTACAAGAGTACCTGCGATGTTAGTACCACACGAGCAAGCTATATTGTGATAATATTTATTCTACCGTGGAGTAGTGAAGCCTGAAGGCTGAGTAGAGAGCCTGGGACCAAAGTATGCTCGTGTTTTAAGCACACTCTCAGTAGCTATCACGAAACCCATAAGGGTACATGCATACAACCAATTGGATAGCCATCTCGATAGTGTGTAGAAACCCAGAGTTGGTACCGGGTGCCCGCACGAGTTGTTCTATCTTATTACAAGCATTACAATATATCAGTTCGGTTCAAGTCAAGACATGTCCACGAATACAACACACACACATGTACAACTACACCGTACTGATACCAAATACAACATAATACTATATTGGCGAGGAAAATCACTCGCCTAAAACACCGATTTTTCAAAGCTATGCGCGTCTGAATTCCCGGGAGAGGAAAAACACCAAGTGAGTAAAGGAAAGGGGGGCTTGGCCCTTGGGTGGCCGCCGGCCCTAGGGGTGGTGCGCCACCCCCTGGTGGCCTAGGAAGTGGCTAGACTCAAGGAGGAGGGGAGAGAAGGGAAGGGTGATGGCTTTGGTGGAGGTGTTATTTGGTGAAGAAGATGGATTTTGATGGAGTAATAAAAAAGAATGTGAAGGAGGTGATGATGAAGGTGATGTTTGGAGGTTGAAGTGGTGGATATGGAGGTGGTGTTGTGATGGTGAAAGTGATGGTGGAAGTGAAGATGGTGGTGGAGAATAGTAGAGGAGATGGTGATGAAAAAGGTGAAGAAAAGATGGTGGTGGTGTCGTTGGTGTTGTCATTGAAGTTGTCACCGGAATGATTGCCGGATTGATCGTCGGAGATGTTGCCGGTGGAGAGAAGCTCGGCCCCTAGCCAAGGAGGGTGGCCGGCCTAGGTATAGGTGGTGGAGTGGTGGTTTTGTGGAGGATTTTGATGGTGGTGGGTATTTTTGGAGAAGGTAAAGGGGATGTTTGAGATATTGGTGGAGTTTTTGGAGTTTGTGGTGGTTTAAATGGAGATGGAGTAGAAAGAAGATGAAGTTAGGGAGTTGAAGAAGTTGTAGTGGTTGTGGTTGTGGTGGAGATGAAGGAGGAGTTGGTGGTGGTTAAGGTTTTTGATGGAGAAAATGAAAAGGGAAGAAGGAGAAAAGGGTTTTGTATTTGGTATTGAATTTAAAGGAGATGAAAAAAGGATTCAGGGAGGGGGATTTTGTAAAATGGAGAGGGTGAGGTGGCTCTTGGCCGGCCATGGTGACGGGAGAGGGGTTTGAGTGGTTTGGGATATTTTGGAGGAAAGGTGTAGAAGGTAATGGAAGAATGGAGAATTTTGTAGAATTTGGTGGAAGGAAAAGGAAGGAAAGAAAAAGGAAAAAGGAAAAGAAAATGAAAAAAAGGAAGATATTTGATTGGAATAAAAAGTGAAAATAATTAGAGTGACGGATTCCCGGGATTCAGTTGCGGATGCGGAAAACTTTCGGAAAAAATACCAGAATCGTTCGAAAATCAAGTATCTCAGAACGACCCGTAAAAATTCTCAAAAATCAAGAATATTATTCTAAGAATCAGGTGAAATAAATTTTAAGAAATTCTTTATAGTTTTTAAATTAAAAAATCCTGAAATCGGCCGCCAATATCGATCGACACCAAATCTGGCAGAAATTTGTTAAATTCTGAAATTCTCAAAAAATGAATTAAGATAGTAAATATTATTCTAAGAAAATATGTGAAAGCGATTTTTCAAAATTTGACTCTATTTGTAAGTTAAAAATTCGGGAATCGATCAGCGGCACTAGTCGACACCGGTTTTGAAGATTTTCAATTTAATTCGGGAAAATTTTAGAAAATTATAGAAAATCTAAAATATTGAAAAATAATGTTTGAAACTGAAATCAATCAAATATAAATAGCAGAAAGACTAGATCGAGGAATACCCTAGGATCGGGTCCCCGTTTCAGAATAGGGCAAAACGATCATGTAAATAATTCATAATACAAAATAAATACAGGAAGTAAATCAAAAAATATGATTGAAAAATCTGAATAGGCAACTAATTACATATTCCGGGAGCGGGGTGTTACACAGTCTAATTGGTGTTTAACCAAGGAAGATAATTAAAAGTGATTCTGTATTAAGAAACATCCTATTTAACGGAAAACCTCCACCTGATATTCACCGACCTGACCAATTAGATTGGTGACAATGATTAGTTGTCAGATCTATTCTGGATTCAAGCCGAAAACTATATTTTTTTCTTTTTATTTGATTCATAATGCTCTTTTTTTGTGATTAGATATTATTTTTTTAACTAGTTTTTTGTCACGGGTTTTATATGTGTTAATAGAAAAATGTTGGAATTGCACTGTGTTCAGGAGAAATGTAATTTTTTTTCATGTGAGAGTGACATTTATGGAAAAAATATTTTAGATATATATATGCAAAAAACAAAGTTTAACTTACAGAAATCTCTCAAATGCAAAATTTTATTTTGGGAGTCATTGGATCCGTCGACTTATTTGTTTTCTCCACCATTTTAGTGACACGTTTCTAAACCTAAAGAGGGTTTCGGGCATTAAAAAATATTTGTGTGAGCCAAATTCAACTTCAAACCCTAAACTCCCACCAAGAAGGTTAGTGTTAAATGAATAATAAATAATAAAGATGAATAAATATTAAATTTGTATTGCTTTTGCATTGCCAAACAGAAGCACATATTACCATTTTGAAGTCCTTTGGGTAATATAAAAATAAAAAATAATAAAATCCTTCGAGATTAGTTTTTTGACAATAGCATTTGGAAAACAAGTCACGGTTCAAATGGTCATTACTTGTAGCGGCATTGCTCTAACTTCATTATCTAAAATTGATTACTCGACTATTTTCTAAAAAAGTTGGAATTCATTTCATACTTCTCTTTAAAATATTGTTCTTTTAAAATAAGAACTTATCTTTTAGATATCACACAAATTAAATTTACACTCAAGATGTTTGAATTTTAGGTATTGAACTCTCTTTTTTCAATCTAATAATTGAAAAGGCAAGGGGAGTGATAAACCATTAAAGTCTAGTCTCTCTGATCATGCATCTGACTCCAAGCGCATTTCACAATTTCACTTGCAGTCAAAGAAGTAGAGAATTATGGTGTGAGTCAGTTTCTGCACTACTATTCATGAGCATTTTTTATATTTATGATTGGTCACCAATTGTTTCTAGGTCCATCATTGTTCCACTGTATTGGGCCTATTTGGAAGTCTGATTGACTATAATTAGTCAAAAAGTATGGTGAATTTAAGAAATAATTATAAATTTTATGAAACAATCAAAATGTGCGACCAATGACCTCTTGTTATGTGCAGTTTGAGTCTCAAAGGGGGAAAAAGAAAAAGAAAATAAAAATTCAAAAAGATAATAGACCGTCTCATGATTGAATGTCTCATGTCTATTGGGTCATCGTATTTATACCATTGTTCTAAGGAAATACAATTATGGATTTCAATTACAATCAACCAAATGCAAATCTGTGGGAAAAGGACAAAGTAATTGCCTTATGGGCCTAAAATAATCATATACTTGTAAACCTTTTACTACAATCATTTAATTTGGACTTTAGTTTCTTATCCCTCTATTGTAAAGTGCATGAGGTATTGTAGAGTAATACTATTTGTACTACTATTTTTTATACTATATTATACTATGATTCTATGAATTGTGAGTCACAACCTTATGAATTGTGGCTCTCACCTGTATTAATTGCTAGTGTGATTCACAATTCATATAGTAGTAGTATAATACAAAATAAAAAAAACAGTACAAATAACAATATTTATATGATAAAATGAATGAATCTAATTAATGAAGTAAATATTATGTTTGGTAATAATTTAAAATGATGCAAATGTATGTGGTACTGTTGACAGCTCATTTTCCATTTTTGGTTTTTCTTGTTTCTCTTTCCATTTCTACCTCTTATTATGCTTCTTATAAATGCAACGAGCATTCACAAAGCGATTTAATATTCTCTTTTTTATATAGGAGTCCGCTAAAAAGGGGGAAAAATATGAGGGTAGATGTAGAATTATCACCGGTAGATTATTTTACATAGACATAGAAGAAGAGGCCACTGTTGAGAGTTTGAAGGAGATTGCAAGCAAGGAGTCACTCGAAGAGAGCAGGCTGGTGTTGGTGCACCGTGATGGCGAGGTGATTGCAAATGATCAATGTACACTGAAAGATTATCAAGTTTTCAATGGAACCGTCATCTATCTCTTCTTCAAGCCAATAGAAGGACCAAAGGAACCTGAGTTTTTTGAGGATTAAGCGACCTTCGTGTTGAAAGACTGCAGCCCTTCTGTTTTGTTTGTCTTCAAATAATTGACAAGCTTTTAAGTTTATGAGTGTTCGTGTGTCAGCTAATATTGGATTTCTGTTTTGAGTGTAACTCCATATATCAATATAAGTGTTTTTTTTTGTTGTTGCTATTGTTGGACTTGGTTGTAATTGATTTGGCTATTTTTTGAGGTAGAATTGCTCGAGTTACTGTCTAAACAAACACGAACACAGACTGTTACTCTATTCCGTCACCATCGCCACCATTGAACTAACTTATGATGGTGTTAGGGAAACGAAGATACAATCGTGACAAATATGGCTCTTTTCTTAAATAAATAAATAGATGGGTTGCACATTGCAAGGAACAAATAATCAATTTTGTTAATATTAATATTAAATTAATGTTACTATGAATTTTCACCTGATTTTAATAAGCTACTTAAAATTTTATCAAAACTGACCGAAGAGAGGTTTTCTCCCGTGAGTCTCTCTCTCAATCTGTCCATTATTTTCATCCGTGAGGGCGCGAGAGAGAGAGCACCGTCGATCCCTCCTCCTTTATCCTCTCCCTTTTGGCCGATCTGCCAGTTTCCGACAGATAGCGGCAGTATACTAGTAAAAAATTAAAAAATTAAAAAAAATACAATAAACCACCATGAATTATGACCTCTCATCGTATTTTATTACATTTTATGAAAGTTTTTGGTATTTCTTTAAAATTAGATAAAAGTTTATGATAGTTTTATGAATTAAGTAAAAAAAAAGAAAAATAATCATAACGAAGTAACAAATCAAATCAGTTTAATTCTTCCAAAAAAAATGGGTTCAACTTAATGGGCTGCATTTCGTTACTGCTAAAATTATAATAGGCCCTTTCTCTTAAAACAAAGAAAAAGAAAATACATATAAGGGCCAAATTTAAGCTGGGCCAGGCCTTTGACAACAGGACGCACGCGTGGCTCACGGATGAGAACCGCCCTGATTCCTTTGACCCTACCCCGATCTTCAAAATATTAGGGAGGTTTTTATGACGCCGTACAAAAACGAACATCTTCTTGCTGTCCCTTCAAAAATTCAAATTTTAGGTCGATTCGAAAAATTCTGAAAACCAAAACTTTTCTCGCGACTGCTTCTCTCACATGCCCTGACAACAAAAGATGCCACCGCCCTAAGGTACATGCTCTCTCTATTTTGCACATAATTTCACTAGATTTTTTTTGTTAACAATGGAAAATTACCTCTATTGACTTTATCTCGCCAAAAGATAATTTAGTCGATTCGTTTACTAAAAGGTTTATGTAAAGAGCGCATAAACTGCGCATCGAGGGGAATGGATCTAAAAGCTTAACCTTACCGAGTCAGCCTAATGAAAATCTCACTTAACGACTGGAGATCCCACATACTAAGTTGAAGAGAAAAAACTAGTTATAATTGACTTTGCGAGTTAGCACTTAATAGCTTGACTCCAACTCATTCCTGTGGGGCACCCAAGTGCTTTGTACAAGTGAATTAAGGATAAACTTAATGCTTTTAATGATGCCTATATCTTGTTATTAAAACAAAAAGGGTAGAGTAGATTACTCATAAGAGGACGATTATCTATGCGAGTATAAAACTGTGTCGGCTCTTTGAGAATCTCTATGAAGATTGTGATTTCTTAAAGATGCTCTCTAAATCTAAGAATATCCAGAATCAAAATGGACATAACCTAGAACCAAAATTGATTTTAGAAACTAACTATGTGAAGCTTATTGACTTGGCTTACACAAACAACTAACAGTTCAAAACATAGTTCACTGATTAGCCAAAAAGTCTGATAAAGTTTCGCTATAGAAGATTCAAGACCAAGTTCACATATGCGGATGCAGTTTCTTTTCTAAAGTACTGATTGAACTTTTACCTGCACATAAATAAGAATATCAGATTTAAGAACAAGTTGTGCAAGTTCTCAATTCTAATCCGCTGTAGCAAGGCTATGCGGGTCGTGATCCTCAGGGAGGGACTGCGATGGAAGCGTTAAGCAAGTTTCTCTAAAGTTTTTATTTTTATTAGTTAAATTAGAAAGGAAGTGGTATTTACAATGGGTCGGCAAATAAAGAATTGGGAGAAGTTGTGATGTAATCTACAAAAAGAAAAGAAAAGAAAAAGAAAACTTACCTCTTCAGTCTGCTTACCGTTTGAACCGTTGCGATGATTTACCTTTTCTTGGAAGGCGTACAAGCATGGCATATAGGATCGTCCGCCTTCTTAACTATGGAATAAAAAGCAACTATGAAGACTTGTTCATCGCCATAGGCCATCAAGGTTCCTTCTTCGGCTAGGTATTCTCGGAGCAGTTGGATCTCATGGTGGGCAAGACATTAGAGAAGAAACAATGTCATAAAAAATAGAAGAACGATGATAGAACAAAGATAGAGACACAATAAAACAAGAATAGAATAAAAAGAACAAAAACAAGCTTTGATTTGACTATTAAACAATGGTGGAAAATTACAACTTACACCGGCTGTCACCATCAGTACAAGTGGATCCCATCCTCCATGAATACATCATCTCCTCTCAGCTTTCACAAAAGAAAATAAAAATTTACAATGGAAGAAATAAAATCTAAACTACAAGAAAACCTAAAAACCCTAACTTTTGGCCCTTTGCTGGACGCTGGACGCTCTGTACGTTGCACTGCAGGGGGTATTTATAGGTGCAGAGGGGCGAAGAGTCCCGGATAAAGTAGCCCACGAAATCTGGTAGCCAGATTCATCCAAACTGCCACAAAATTGCGGCTTTTGCCGCAGAATTGCGGCAGTACAGTGGAGTCTGGCCACGCGCTTTGGCGCGTGGCTTCTCCTGGTCCATCCATCTGGCCGCCTGCTTCTGGAAGCTGCATCCTGGCTCTTCATTTTGGATTTTTCGAGATAACTTAGTAATCAAGTTACCTTGATCTCAAATATCCCAAATCTTCTATCCACGAATTTCTTTCTTATCTTGGGCTTTTATGCTCATCCTGCAAGAGTTTAGGGTTGGATAGAAGTCTATCCTTCCCTTATCTTTGATATTTGCAACTTTTAGCCCTTGTATTTGCATTTTGACTTCTTGCAATTGCGCTTTTGCACCTGGGCTTCAAATATGGGCTTGGATCTGGGCTTTTGGGCTCTTTTAAGCTTTATTTATTATTAAAATAATAATTTGAGGCCTGCACACAATAAATAATAAAATATTAATAATTGTGCAGAATTAAATGAATAAATATGAAAATGTGATGGTAAATGTTATGATAAAAATGCACTTTTGACTACCAATCACACCCCCACACTTATCTTTTTGCTCGTCCTCGAGTAAAAACAAGAAAAAGAAAAAGTTAATCTAACCTAACTCACTTTCGTAGGAATCACGATTGCACTTAGCACGTGCAACAAGCCGTTAAACCTCTAGGTTACCCTAGAGGACGAGTGTTGTCTCGTGAGGGTTTTCAGCGGATTGCACCCACAAAATCCATAAAAAGAAAATATTTGAATTATTATTAAAGAAACTAAGTAGTCTATAAGTTTTAGGATCCTCATTTTTATTCATTCTTTAAACTTAGTCTTAATAAAGTTAATTGTTTTCCATTTTAGGTAAGAATTAAAATTGAATTTCTAATATAGTCTTTTTCATTACCAAAAATCATATGCATCCTTATGTTTTTACTAGGAATTCCTTAACTTGGACTCTCATGCCTCTTTATTATTTATTAATATATATATACTTTTTTTGATATGTATAACTCATCTAATTTTCTTTCGTGTAAGTATCAAGGCTTCTTGAGGCCCTCATACCTAACTAATTGACTATTAGATGTGTTAATACATATATAAGTAATTTTTTCTTAATTTCCTTAGGCTTTCTAATCCACCCATGTAACGAACTTAAAGTCGATGACTCCCAACCGGTTGGCTTTAGGGCACCAGGTGAGAAAATACCCCGCGGACTCAAATTCGAGTGAACTAGGCCACGAAACTAAGGTTTTATTATTTTATATTTTTTTTTACACTCACCTTTAGGCGTGAATACTTATGCTTCTTGAGGCACATGTATCCAGCTTAATTAGTGGTTGATATATATAATATTTTTTTTTATATATATATGAGGCACAAGGGTCTTTGTCTTAGAATCCTAGATATGCATTAGGTATGCAATATTCATTAAGGTAAAAATCAAGACTAATTATTTATTCAATTTCTCCTCCTATACCTAAAAATTCAACAATTTATTTATTTTGACGAAGTTTTTAGAAATCTTAATCATGATTTTCCTAATTCTTAAGACTAACTTAGATTTCTTTCAAAAGATAACTCAAAATATTGTCCTTTTTAATTTTTTTTTATATTAGCAATTTTTGTTAGTTTCTACCTATGTTAGTAGGTTAGTAAAGCCCACCCCCATACTTATCTCATGCATTGTCCTCAATGTATGAATGAATGCATATATGCATGAAACAGAACAAGGGAAGGCGGAAGTTACCTTAGGGTGGTGGTTCCGGAGGTGGTTTAATTGGTCCACGAAATGCGGCCCAATCAAGATAACAGATAATTTGGTGGAACCCACCAGAAACTTTCCTTACATAACCCACTAAAATATATGTATAATCAATTTTTAGTATTTCCACCCCATCAAATTTCCAAATTTCATAATAAATTTCAGAGTTAATTGTCTCAACCTCCTTGTCCTAAAATGGAGTATGAAAAGATGGAATTATTGACTTGGACATTATAGGTACGGGAACGAATACCAACTCAAGGAAGATGCTCAAATCATGTAAGGGCTCAGGAGTCGGGCTAGGTTCAAGAATTGAGTCCAAGTCAAGAAATTGAAACTCAAGTCCACAATCTTCTTCCCACAATGGAATGTGACCTAATATGGGTGATATCTCTTTACTTCCAATATTAAGGAATTCTAGCTCATCGCCATAAAATTCTTCAAAACTAAGGTCAACATCTTCCGTCAGAATTGTACAATCAGTTTCAGAAGTAAAGAGATTGTGAGAATCTAGGTCGCATATCTCATTGGATTCAATATAATAAAAAGAACTTGCCAATTTATCCATAGGATTTTTAAAATTGCACAATTGGTCAAGTTCAATATGATCATCTAAAATGGGTGATTCAATTTCATTATGAATTGGAATAGGATCCAATGTTGACTCAGGAAAAGTGAAATCAGGTGGAGACACTGGAGTCATTATTGGATCAGGAAATAAAATTGAATCATTAAGTTGAAGATCATGATCATATTCATGTTCAAGTTCTAATTCATGAAGGAAAAACTTGCCAAGTTATCAACAATTGGAGTTTCGGCAAGTTCACATGATGGTACTGAATTAGAATCTTGTTGTCCAAAGCAACTTGGTTCGTCGGCTCTAACAGAATGGTCAACAATATCAGAAATGGCCGAACGGTGAGAACGTAAGGATTGAACCATCAAATCTATGTCACGATCACGGGCTAATCTAGCCTGAGTCATGGTGGCAGGCATCCTTTCATAGTCGATAGGTGCATCATGTTGTGATTGGATTTGAAAAGATGAAGTGTAATCATGATGAAATTGTGAGTCGGTGGACTCACGCATAATCATTTCTCCGATTGATGGTATTGTTGCTTGGACTTATGCATACTTATCATTTCCCCGATAGATGGTAGTCTATTTTGACTGGGTGGATCTAAGTATGACTCATTGAAGAATGTGGACTGGATGGATATGGAGGACAATTTGGTTGAGAATTAGACTCGGGGGAATCGAAACCCCATGAACTCTGTGAAGAGTTGAAATTATTATGAAAATTATAGTCATAAGATGGGGGTGTGAATTATAGTCATTCGGATAAGACCATTCCGGCACACTAGGTTGATCAAAATTATGATATGCCGGGTTGGTAATATCCGAATAAGAGGTTGGTATGTAATATGGATCCTCATTAAAATTGAAAAAATTGTTGTTATAGGCCATATCACACAATCACAAACAAAAAGAAAAATAAAAAAGAAAACAAACAAATAAACAAACAAGAAAAAGAAAAGAAAGAAAAAAAAATTCTATCCTAAGTTAGGGTAGACCTAGACCTAGACGACTCCTAACTGGTTAGACTGTCCACAGGAGGTAGGGTGTAGACTTTGACCACAAGTTAATCAGCCAGGTCGGGGCAAGATTGGTGGGAGGTTTTCCGTCAAAGACATTCCTTAATTAAATAACCACCAATCTTCGGGCTTTCGGCCCTCAATCCCCTTCCTAGACACTGATTTGGCAAGAGTCAACTTCCAACACTGTTCCCCCTTAGGATAATCTCCTATATAGTCCAAGATGTCCCTAGGGCCAACGTCTACTAATTTTTAAGTTAGGCTTGGGTTAGTGAGTGCTTGGGATATGATTTTTGGGCTAAAGAAGGGTGATGAAATCCCCACCTTATCTTATTTATGGGTTATGCCCTTAAGATGAATTAGTGTACGTGTGAAGCTGTAGAAAAGTAATCACTCAAGAAAGCAGTAAACAACCAAGAGTGTTTCCTAATCTATATGCTATGCAAACGTACCTTGTCGCCAGCACTCTTCAACAGTAAAAATAAATAAATTGAAAAGACACGTGCCTAATATGCAAACGTCTAATCAATTTTTATCATTAACAACAAACTTTTTACTGTTGAATTAATTAGCAGTAAGCAGGGTTATCACAGAACAAAATCAACAGAACAGTAAACAGTATTCGAACTTTGCAGCAACCTGCATAAATTAGGATCAGTAGTTCTCTACTGTTGCCGCAGAATTGTGGCTCTGGCCGCAGATCCGCGGCAATACAGTAGGTTCTGGTGCTCTGCCTTCGAGGGCAGAGGCACAGAATAGCAATATGTCCACTGCTGCTGCTATGTTTCTGTTTCCTGTTCTCCAAACCTGCAAACAGAAAAGAATAAAGAATTAGTTAAAAATTAAATTTTGTTTTAGAGAATAACTTACCGTCCCTCCCCGGCAACGGCGCCAATTTTTTGATTGAACTTTTACCTGCACATAAAATAAGAATATCAGATTTAAGAACAAGTTGTGCAAGTTCTCAATTCTAATCCACTGTAGCAAGGCTATGCGGGTCGTGATCCTCAGGGAGGGACTGCGATGGAAGCGTTAAGCAAGTTTCTCTAAAGTTTTTATTTTTATTAGTTAAATTAGAAAGGAAGTGGTATTTACAATGGGTCGGCAAATAAAGAATTGGGAGAAGTTGTGATGTAATCTACAAAAAGAAAAGAAAAGAAAAAAAAGCTTACCTCTTCAGTCTGCTTACCGTTTGAACCGTTGCGATGATTTACCTTTTCTTGGAAGGCGTACAAGCATGGCATATAGGATCGTCCGCCTTCTTAACTATGGAATAAAAAGCAACTATGAAGACCTGTTCATCGCCATATGCCATCAAGGTTCCTTCTTCGGCTAGGTATTCTCGGAGCAGTTGGATCTCATGGTGGGCAAGACATTAGAGAAAGAAACAATGTCATAAAAAATAGAAGAACGATGATAGAACAAAGATAGAGACACAATAAAACAAGAATAGAATAAAAAGAACAAAAACAAGCTTTGATTTGACTATTAAACAATGGTGGAAAATTACAACTTACACCGGCTGTCACCATCAGTACAAGTAGATCCCTTCCTCCATGAATACATCATATCCTCTCAGCTTTCACAAAAAGAAAATAAAAATTTACAATGGAAGAAATAAAATCTAAACTACAAGAAAACCTAAAAACCCTAACTTTTGGCCCTTTGCTGGACGCTGGAAGCTCTGTACGTTGCACTGCAGGGGGTATTTATAGGTGCAGAGGGGCGAAGAGTCCCGGATAAAGTAGTAGCCCACGAAATCTGGTAGCCAGATTCATCCAAACTGCCGCAAAATTGCGGCTTTTGCCGCAGAATTGCGGCAGTACAGTGGAGTCTGGCCACGCGCTTTGGCGCGTGGCTTCTCCTGGTCCATCCATCTGGCCGCCTGCTTCTGGAAGCTGCATCCTGGCTCTTCATTTTGGATTTTTCGAGATAACTTAGTAATCAAGTTACTTTGATCTCAAATATCCCAAATCTTCTATCCACGAATTTCCTTCTTATCTTGGGCTTTTATGCTCATCCTGCAAGAGTTTAGGGTTGGATAGAAGTCTATCCTTCCCTTATCTTTGATATTTGCAACTTTTAGCCTTATATTTGCATTTTGACTTCTTGCAATTGCGCTTTTGCACCTGGGCTTCAAACATGGGCTTGGATCTGGGCTTTTGGGCTCTTTTAAGCTTTATTTATTATTAAAATAATAATTCGAGGCCTGCACACAATAAATAATAAAATATTAATAATTGTGCAGAATTAAATGAATAAATATGAAAATGTGATGGTAAATGTTATGATAAAAATGCACTTTTGACTACCAATCAAGTACCTTTCACTATAGAATCAGTCTCTTTATGTGTCAATTCCTTGAATCTCAATCATTATGGGGAATTGCTGGGAAAATAAAAAAATTAAAAGTGAATCTTTGAGTTGAATTAAGGCGAGATGCATTGATAGAATCAACCGAATAATGGTTGGAGTGTGTTCTTCTTCCATTGGGGATGAACGCGATATATTCACAAGCTCAATTCCATTTTTAAATAAGTGAGATATTCAAGTCTAAAGTTAGCCTAATTCAAAAGCTAAGGGGGATTAAAAGTTTATTCAAACATTTAGTCCCACATTGGACATGGGGTGGACATTTGAAAAGTTTAAATAGAGGAAATTGGGATCAAAGGGTGTGCCCTTTGGGTATTTGTGTAACACCCTGATTTGTAAAATCATGATTTAGTATTCTAATCTATGGTCTATATATATATATATATATATATATATATATATATATATATATATATATATATATATATATATATATATATATATATATTATACAGAGTTATATAATGTGAGGATCGAAATAATCTAGTGTAATAATGGAATTTTAGAAATTCTGTAGAAAATTTCAGAGAGAAATAAAATATTGATAATTTTAAGTACATGTGTATATACAAGGATAGATGCATAAATATAAGGATTTTCTTAACCTTGATTCCTTATTGATTTTTGATTAATTAAATCAAGAATTTACCTAGTGGATGATGAACTCATATTGGATGTAGGGTTGGGATTGAACTAGGTTGATGATGATGAGATGAAAGGTCTAGATGTTTTTTGAACATGTTGATATGGAGGTGGCAATTAAAAGAGAATAATAGTATGACACATGGTTTCATTATATTAGTTTAATAAACATAGACCCTTAAAAAGGGAAAGAATCCCAACCTTCTTCATCCTCTATGTGAGAACAAAGCCCCAAGAACCCAATTTTCTGTTCAATCTCCCAACCCATTCTTCTCTAAAATCCTTATCAAAATCCTCAAATTTTTCCTCCCTTCTTTTCCTCTCTTCTCCTCCTCTCTCTCCCCCTTGGATCTGAAATCAAGCATGGAGGTGCAGCCAGCCAAGCGACGGCTGGTCGGAGCTTGGGAGTGGAGGTGAGTGGGTTTTCTTTTCTATTTTTTTTTTCCAATTCTTAAATCTTCATCTCTTATGATTCCTATATCTTGATCTTTGATTTTGAGTGGTCTTTCCATTGATCTATCTATTCTAATTTTTCTCTAAAATTTCATGACTTATTAAAGTATGTTGTGGTCTAATTTTGATCTTAAAATTTAACGGTTAATCCAGTTGCATATAATTGATGGGAAGAAATATTGCATTTTAGGGTATATCACGTAGTGAGGGAGTACATTGATTTTTAGATTTTGTTTTTAATCTCAAGCTTTGAATTTTCAATACCCTATCCTGATTTGATGGTGATGATACTTTTTCTGGTGTCAGAGGAGATTAATTCTTGATGTATGTAGTTCCTTCTTAAATTGGATCCAATTCTTGAAAGATTTATGGGTGAGATCAAGTTTATAAACCCCTCCTAATCTATTAGTGTGGATTGATATTCTTGAAGGCTCTTACACTTATGGCGGTTGAGAATTTTGCTATTCTTCCATAACAGCTATGAACCTAATCAAAAATCTGATTTTATGACGTTAGTTAGATGAAATGGATTTTTTATTGTATGGTTTAAGCTATGAAGTTGAAGGCAGATTTAGGAGATGATGATGGTAAATTAAGTTATGTTAGAACTATTAATGTTCAAATTAAATTTGCCCATGATTTAGAACTTTAAATACTTAAGTTCATAGCTTACTTATGATTCAATTTAGATGAAGAGGTTAAGGGGAAGTTGAGAAATTCTTAATTCGAAGCACTTTTCAAATGGTGGTACAAAGCTATTAAAGTTTATCACGATCTGAAATCTGAAACTTGAGGCTTCTTCCATTTGGATATTTGGAATGAAATAGGTCATGTAATATACCGTTGGAAAGATAATCGAGTATACTTTCCAATGGCTTTTGCGGTGTCCTGATCAAATGTCTATGCTGGGAATTACCACTGAAACGTTATAGGCTAGTTGAAGATACCGAGTTGCATAATTTTGAATGTCAAGAAAATTTTTGTTTATTTAGGGTTGTCCATATGAATTTAGCAGGTCATGTAATTTATCGTTGAAAAATCATTAAGTCTAATTTTTAGGGAAAATTTTTGAGTCTTATTCTTATGTCAAAAGAGGAGTTATGATAAAGACATCGTCGATTGTTAGGGAGGTCAGATCCGACGAATTTCTATTTAGGAGTGATCTATGTGAATTTATAGGAATTAATAAATAGGCATGTTAAGCTAAGCCTAGAATTAAACATTTCTTCCAGTAACACATATTATGAACGAGGATATATCATAATTGTTTATTAGATGATTAGCTCTTTATAATAATGTCTCATTAATGATGTTTTGCATATATATACTCGGTATGTTGACAATTATCCTCAAAGTTAAATTTGCTTTTAGCCCTACTAACAAACAGGGAATTATTGTGTTGTGGACTCCAAAAGACATATTTCGCCCTAACACATAACCGCTTCTAATGACCTAGTAAATTTGACTATGAATAGAATTTTTATTGGCAAAAGTCAGTGAAAGAATCATGAAACGCCAGAAGTTACTTGTGTAGATTATAATTCTATCAATTTTAACTAATTGATAATTGGACAAGTTAATAGTCAACACTAAATTATACTGATGGTAGACTAATAGATGAGTGAACATGGACATTAATTGAAAAAAAAAAATTTGTTGGGGGATATCAAAGTTAGGAAATCAGAATGGTATGATAGTAGTATCAAGATCGATACTGGCAAGAATCCATACAGTTCCAAAGTTTAACTCAAAACATGAATAAGTGAGGATAATTGTTATATATATAAATCTTAGTTGCGACCACACTGGTTACATCATGCCAAAGAAATTTGAAATAATTGATTGTTAGGTCTTATTAAATTGTATGTTAAATCAAGAAGTAACATTTCAATTAACAAGTATATAGAAATTTTCTCTTCTCCTTACAATCTAAACTTACATATACGTCTAGTCAGGCTCTCTAAACACGTAATACTTTTGCATACCGATGTATATGTCATGTCTGTTGTAGAATGCTTCTATAGTAAGGATCTTCACCAATAGTCAAACGACATCAAGGGATAGAATGTGTAAGTGTAAAGTTAAAATCAAAACTCAAAATTATCCCCTTGATAGATGGTGCATGTCCTATAATGTTACTAAACTTAAGACATATTTGAATTTATGACTTCCAACTATATGCATTATATCTTATCAATTCTATTTAAGTCCCTTTCTTTTATTAGGTGTGATGTCTTGCAATACGCCATGGGTTAAATGTAACTATGATGTTTCAAATTATTCTACTTTCTATGGACAAATTCAAATCCTACTTAGAGCATCACATAGAAAGTACACATATTATATATACACATATTTAGCTCTATAAGGTAAAAAGGAAGTTTCATCACCTTGATTGTTAAGAGAGTGTCTATTGCGTTCAATTGGTATTTACACTAAACATGTGTTATTTAGGGTGTATTAGATTCTGATTCGATATTGGATTCATAGTCACCATGAAAGGTATAGTAAGATAGGCTTAGAATTGAACTCATCTTTTCTAATAAGTATTACAACAAATATGAATATATTCTGTTTAGAATCTTTTCACCATTCTCTCTCTTTTGAACTACAATTTAGAGAGTGGTCACAAACTAATTGATTGAAATAATATAACTTTTCAAATTGATTTTTTAGTGAATTTAGAGATATAATATTAGGAACCAAATGGATAAACTGAGAGAACAATTAATCATGAAAAGTTGATTCCTTTTGGCATAATGAGTGGTATATTAAAATAGCGTTGCATAAATATGAATGATAATACATGTCTAGTATAATAATCATGTGACCATACAGTGTTGTAAGCATTCCCTCAAAAATTACTTTAATAATATATTAATTTGGATGATTAATAGATTGTTATTATTAGTGATTGGTATAATTGTTGATGTATGATTACATGTAGTGTGTTACATAATCAGAGGAAGTATGATAATTGATTATATGTGCATTGCATGTGTGCATTATCCGGTATGTACATGTTGAGTATGTTTATTAATTGCGTTGTTTATCATCTTTCGGATAAAATTAATGGTATGTGCGGGGATATGTTGAGAATTAGAGTATAAGACCGGATAAGTTGAACTTGTTGTTATAAATAATCCTAAAAATGTATGAACAGGATGGTATGTAACTTTTTGACTTATATGTAGTATTATACGTATGTGTGTGTATATATATATTTAGAAGGAAGGGGCGACGGGAGCCGGTGGGAGGGGATGATAGTGTTGTTATTATATTTAAATATTGAAGGAAGGGGCCGGCGAGAGCCGGTGGGAGGGAGAAGACGGTGTTGTTTTATATATATATTGAAGGAAGGGCCGGCGGGAGTTGGACGGTATTGTTGTTATATATATATATATATATATATATATATATATATATATATATATATATATATATATATATATATATATATATATATATATATATATATATATATATATATATATATATATTGAAGAAAGGAGCCGGCAGGAAGATAAGATGGAGAATGTTTCACACACTATTGTGGGTTGTTTATATATATATATATATATATATATATATATATATATATATATATATATATATATATATATATATATATATATATATATATATATGGAAGATAAGATGGAGAATGTTTCACACACTATTGTGGGTTGTTTATATATATATAATATATATATATATATATATATATATATTATATATATATATATATATATATATATATATATATATAATGTATGTGGTGTAGTTTAGTGAAATGATATATGAACATTGTGAAGTGTGATGTGATATTGTAATATGAGAAGTATGACATGATTATATATTATACAAGTATGTCTTGTGATGTATGTATTATCTGAATGCATAAATTATGTTTATGACTTAACTATAGTGATTGGTGTATTATAATGTGGAATACATGACACATAACACATGTTATGTGTATATAAGACGAGTTCAAACGTAAACAAAAAATTATTTTATACAATTTATAAATCTTATCATACGGAAAGATGAAAATTCAAGAAAGAAATTATGAATTTATGATCATAAGAGTCTGATCGTCTCCGAAGATTCTAGAGACCATTATCTTGATTATTAAATCATGGGATATCATTGATTTTTTCTGCTTTCTTATTCTTTGAGATTTACCCTTATTTCTTGATTATTCATGTTTTTCAATGATATGCTATAATTTCTTGATTTCTTCCTACTCTACTCACTGGTTGTCAAGCTCACTTTCCTAAGACTAGTATATTGCATGTTGCATCGAGGCAGGGGTCCAGTTTATGTTGTGGGAAATTCGTTCTAAATCAATCTAATTTTTTTTGTAATCTGATCATATTGTATTTCTAAAATAATTGTGCTTGTAGATTATACATATTGGTTGTGAGATAGATGGTGAATCTTATATATATATGTAGAGAACTGTTGTAGTAACTTCATTTCAAGTTGGCGTTTGAGATATTTTTATTGGATTGTGATATCAAGATGTATATTATCAATGTGATGATCAAGGCTTGTTAAAATTTATCATTTCTAAATTTTTATAGATACCGATAGGGGTAATCTTGAGCTTATGTTATTATGTTTCTCCATAAGTAGGCGATGTTAAGCCGAAATATCTTTATGATTGTCGGATGATTTTTGAGTTCAGTTATGTGATTGAATTTTCTAATATGTAGGCTGATTAGCCAAAAGTATCATATTTGTATTGGATATCACATCCGACCAGTATTTAAAAAGGAGGTGCAGCTGAAATTTTTAAAAATTTGGAAATGATTATGATAATCGGTCGATTTAAATGAATGATATGTTAATTGAGGACTTTAGAAAACTGAGACCGTTACAGCTTGGAGTTTTCACGCGCGATTGGGAGAAACCATGCCCACACGCGCATAATGACGCCGCCGCCCGCCCAGCCCAGCGTTGGAGCCTGGGCTCGGGTCTGGGTCTGGGCATAGATCCAACCAGGTCCCGTTCTTTTTGAACTGGGCCACGCGGGTGTGGTGTGAGACCCGCTCCACTACCCGAACCACTACAACGGTTTCTGTCTGGAACTATTGCAGTGGTTCAGAAAGGAACCATCACAATAATTTTCCCATGATCGTTTTGCCCTCAAACATATTCCCAGGAGTCTTCTCTTCCACACCTCTCCTCTATACTGTTCAGATGTTTTGAAGAAAAATCTATTAAAGTTTCAGTTTGAAAGAAGTGCAAGAATTTAATAGATTCTGAAATACAGAATTGTTGTCGAATCTGTGCCTTCCTAGGACATAAATTCTTCTCTCTCCCTCCTTTCTCTACAGTGAATAATCCTCCAAATTTAAGATAAATATTCTCTTAAAAATTTGTCTTCATTCTACTGCATTTAATTCCTTGTGAAGGTAATGATTAGTTACAGTTTGACCGTATAGTAATTTTGTAGTGCTAGTCAAATACCGTGAAGGAGTGTTATATCTTGGGAGACCAGCGTCCAATAGCCCGTTAGCACCGTAACGAGGGACATAATTGTCTTAAGGAGATTTTCTACATGCGTATCTCACTCCAATGGCTATATAATTGAACAAACGTTCTTTTTACAGGGTTTGTACTCAAATATTTATGCTTATAAATATTATTGAATATTGAGACTGACTAATGCCAGTCTAATTGGTGTTTAACTAAGGAAGATAATTAAAAGGTGATTCTGTATTAAGAAACATCCTATTTAACGAAAAACCTCCACCTTATATTCACCGACCTGACCAATTAGATTGGTGACAATGATTAGTTGTCAGATCTATTCCGGATTCAAGCCGAAAACTGGATTTTTTTTCTTCTTATTTGATTCATAATGCTCTTTTTTGTGATTAGATATTATTTTTTTTACTAGTTTTCTGTCATGGGTTCCATATGTGCTAATAGGAAAATGTTGGAATTGCATTGTGTTCAGGAGAAATGTAATTTTTTTTTCATGTGAGAGTGACATTTGTGGAAAAAATATTTTAGAGATATATATATGCAAAAAACAAAGTTTAACTTACAGAAATCTCTCAAATGAAAATTTTTATTTTGGGAGAGTCATTGGATCCGTCGACTTATTTGTTTTCTCCACCATTTTAGTAACACGTTTCTAAACCTAAAGAGGGTTTCGGGGTATTAAAAAATATTTGTGTGAGCCAAATTCAACTTCAAACCCTAAACTCCCACCAAGAAGGTTAGTGTTAAATGAATAATAAATAATAAAGATAAATAAATATTAAAATTTGTTTTGCTTTTGCATTGCCAAAGAGAAGCACATATTACCATTTTGAAGTCCTTCGGGTAATATAAAAATAAAAAATAAAAAAATCCTTCGAGATTAGTTTTTTGACAATAGCATTTGGAAAACAAGTCACGGTTCAAATGGTCATTACTTGTAGCGGCATTGCTCTAACTTCATTATCTAAAATTGACTACTCGACTATTTTCAAAAAAGTTGAGATTCATTTCATACTTCTCTTTAAAATATTGTTCTTTTAAAACAAGAACTTATCTTTTAGATATCACACAAATTAAATTTACACTCAAGATGTTTGAATTTTAGGTATTGAACTCTCTTTTTCAATCAAATAATTGAAAAGGCAAGGGGAGTGATGAACCATTAAAGTCTAGTCTCGCTGATCATGCATCTGACTCCAAGCGCATTTCACAATTTCACTTGCAGTCAAAGAAGTTGAGAATTATGGTGTGAGTCAGTTTCTGCACTACTATTCATGAGCATTTTTTATATTTGTGATTGGTCACCAATTGTTTCTAGGTCCGTCATTGTTCCACTATATTGGGCCCATTTGGAAGTCTGATTGACTATAATTAGTCAAAAAGTATGGTGAATTTAAGAAATAATTATAAATTTTAAGAAACTATCAAAAACGTGTGACCAATGACGTCTTGTCATTGTGCAGTTTGAGTCCCAAAGGGAAAAAAAAAAAAAAAGAAAATAAAAATTAAAAAAGACAATAGGCTGTCTCATGATTGAATTTCTCATGTCCATTGGGTCATCATATCTATACATCATTGTTCTAAGGAAATACAATTATGGATTTCAAATACAATCAACCAAATGCAAATCTTAGGGAAAAGGACAAAGTAATTGCCTAATGTGCCTAAAATAATCATATACTTGTAAACCTTTTACTACAGTCATTCAATTTGGACTTTAGTTTCTTATCCTTCTATTATAAAGTGCGTGAGGTATTATAGAGTAATACTGTTTGTACTACTATTTTTTATACTATATTATACTATGATTCTATGAATTATGAGTCACACCCTTATGAATTGTGGCTCTCACCCGTATTAATTGCTAGTGCGATTCACAATTCATAGAGTTGTAGTATAATACAAAATAAAAAAACAGTACAAATAACTGTATTTATATGATAAAATGAATGAATCTAATCAATGAATTAAATATTATGTTTGGTAATAATTTAAAATGATGCAAATGTATGTGGTACTGTTGACAGCTCATTTTCCATTTTTGGTTTTTCTTGTTTCTCTTTCCATTTCTACCTTTTATTATGATTCTTATAAATGCAACGAGCATTCACAAAGCGATTTAATATTCTCTTTTTTATATAGGAGTCCGCTAAAAAGGGGGGGGAATGAGAGTAGCTGTAGAAGTTATCACCGGTAGTTTATTTTACATAGACATAGCAGAAGAGGCCACTGTTGAGAGTTTGAAGAAGGAGATTGCAAGCCAGGAGTCACTCGAAGAGAGCAGGCTGATGCTGGTGCACCGTGATGGCGAGGTGATTGCAAATGATCAATGTACACTGAAAGATTCTAAAGTTTTCAATGGAACCATCATCAATCTCTTCTTCAAGCCAATAGAAGGAACAGAGGAAACTGAGTTTTTTGAGGATTAAGCGACCTTCGTTTTGAAAGACTGCAGCCCTTCTGTTTTGTTTGTCTTCAAATAATTGACAAGATTTTAAGTTTATGAGTGTTCGTGTTTCAGCTAATATTGGATTTCTGTTTTGAGTGTATCCATATATCAATAAAAGTGTTTTTTTTGTTGTTGTTATTGTTGGACTTGGTTGTAATTGATTTGGCTATTTTTTGAGGTAGAATTGCTCGAGTTACCATCTAAACAAACACAAACATAGACTCTTACTCTATTCCGTCACCATCGCCACCATTGAACTAACTTATGATGGTGTTAGAGAAACGAAGAGACAGTCGTGACAAATATGGCTCTTTTCTTAATAAATAAATAGATGGGTTTCACATTGCAAGGAACAATAATCAATTTTGTTAATATTAATATTAAATTAATGTTACTATGAATTTTCACCTGATTTTAATAAGCTACTTAAAATTTTATCAAAACTGACCGAAGAAAGGTTTTCTCCCGTGAGTCTATCCGTCTGTCCGTCCATCTATTTTCATCCATGAGCGCGCGAGAGAGAGAGCACCGTCGTTCCCTCCTCTTTTATCCTCTCCCTTTTGGCCGATCTGCCAGTTTCCCACAGATAGCGGCAGTATACTAGTAAAAAATAAAAAATTAAAAAAATACAATAAACCATCATGAATTATGACTTCTCATTGTATTTTATTGCATTTTTATTAAAGTTTTTTGTATTTCTCTAAAATTAAATAAAAGTTTATGATAGTTTTATGAAATTAAGTAAAAAAAAGAAAATAATGAAAATGAAATAACAAATCAAATCAGCTTAATTCTTCCAAAAAAAAAAGGGTTCAGCTTAATGGGATACACTTCGTTACTTCTAAAATTATAATAGGCCTTTTCTCTTAAAACAAACAAAAAGAAAATACATATAAGGGCCAAATTGAAGCTGGGCCAGGCCTTTGACAACAGGACAGACACGTGGCTCACGGATGGGAACCGCCCTGATTCCTTTGACCCTACCCCCATCTTCAAAATATTTTGGGGGCTTTTATGACACCGAACAAAAACGAACATCTTCTTGCTGTCCCTTCAAAAGTTCAAATTTTAGGTCGATTCGAAAAATTCTGAAAACCAAATCTTTTCTCGCGACTGCTTTTCTCTCTTGCCCTAACAACAAAAGATGCCACCGCCCAAAGGCACATGCTCTCTATTTTGCACATAATTTCTCTTGATTTTTTTGTTAACAATGGAAAATTACATCTATTGACTTTATCTCATCAAAAGATAATTTAGTAGATTCGTTTACTAAAAATTTTATGTAAAGAGCGTATAAACTGCGCATTGATAGGTAGTAAAAAATGCATATTCATCACTACATTTACTATCATATTTCCCTATTTATTATTTTAGTTATGCACTATTACTAATATTTTATTATTTAATGTGTGCAGGCCTTGAGTAATAAAAAATAAAGAAATAAAAGCCTAAATGAAGCCCAGAAGCCCAAACAAGCCCATGTGCAAGCCCAAGTGCAAAAGTTGCAATCACTAAAAGAAGAGGAAAGGGATGGACTTCTACTCAACCCTAAATGCTTGCAGGACAAGGCTATAGATAAAGGGAGAAGAGTGCAAAGATAACAAAATTGTTTTAAAAGATTTGGATTTAGGGTAACTTGCTTCCCAAGTTATCCCGAATTTTCAAAATACAGAGTCGGTATGAAGAATCTAAAAGGATATACCCAGATGGACGGACCAGAGAAGGCCACGCGAGAAAACGTGTGGCCAGAAGCCATACTTTAGCCACTGAAACGCGGCCAAAGCCGCGTTTCCGCAGCTCCCTGGATGAGGTTGACGTTCAGTTTTTGTGGGAGAGTCGTACAGGGACTCTACTTCTTCCATCTCCTATAAATATCTCTGCAGAGCAGCAGAGAAGGGCGTCGAGTACAGAAACAGATTTAAGGTTTTTCTTAGGCTAATTTGTAGATTGTAACTTAAGTTTTTATTTTTTTTATGTAATTTTTGTTTTATTATGTAACTGAGAGGAGAGGATACTTTCATGGAGGAAGGAGATCAAGCTTATACTGAGGTGACATCAGTGTAAGTAAATTTTTTTTTCCATTGTTAATTTAATCAAATCGAAGTTTCTTTTTTCTATTCTTGTTTTGTTTTTGTTTCCCTCTTTTGTGTTTGTGGATCCATATGAAACCTAGAGCTTCGAAGTTGCCTTCTCACTGCAAGTGCCGTTGATGGTTTATGGTGATGAATATCTATTTCTATGGTAGTATTAAAAATCACCTAGGGGGGTGAATAGGTGATAATGCTAATCATTGCACAAATAAAAATTATGATGCAACAATCGCCCAAAATAAGACTAGAAGCCGGATTCCCCGTGAAGGGCTCTGAACTCCTTCCTCGTAATTCCTCTGGATATGAGTTGGAGGTGCGCAATGCAATCTTGTTGTATGGGACTATGATTGACAAGATGAATGAAAACAAGTGAATATTGCAATGACAATAGAGAGCAAGTAATAAGAGCAATGAAAGTAAAGCAAGAAGAAAGTGAAAGTAAACCAAACGCAAACACCGAGAATTTTTCCGAGGTTCGAGCACCCAGCTCTACATCCCCGCCTTCCCCAGAAGGATTTCTAACCACTATAACTTCACAAAGATGTTACAAATACACCGGAGTACCCAACTCCACAATCTCAAATACAAGTTCTCTCTTGGTGATCAAAAGACCACAAACTCTCTTTTGAAAAGTTCTCTTCCCTTACAAAAATCCTTATAGAACAATGAGATGATTGAAGCTCTTGTATGTAAGTGGAAAAAGAAAATGAAATCAGAGAGTTTTGAAAAATACTTCAGAAAATGAGAGAGATTTTCAGTACAAAAACCAAGAAATGAGTCTCTTTTGAATGACTTAAACTTTTGAGATTTTTGCAAACTTTTGTTGTGAATGAACCTCTTCCCAAACACCCCTATTTATAGTAGAGGGCTAGGGATTAATGATAAAACCCATTTAATGGTAATTAGGAAGAATTAGGATCAGCAAACATCATTTAAACACAATTTAGAAGGAAAAGACAAAAATAAAACAGCTCAGAAAAATAGCCGTTACTGTTCAAACGTCTCTCTCGGTCGACCGGTCAGTCGACCGGAGCTCAAATATAAGAGCCATTACAGGCTCTCGGTCGATCGCTCGATCGATCAAAAAAAACAGAGAGCAAAGGTTTACAGTCAGGAAGGGTTCGGTCGACCGCTCGGTCGACCGTGAAACGTGCACACGGATACGCCCCAACTACCAGAAGTTCGGTAGACTGGGTCGGCCGACTTGCTTGACCTGACATAGTGGCGATCGACTGGTCAGTCGACCGGCTCAGGCCAAAAGTCAAAACTAAAACAGAATTTTAAAGAGAAATTGATTTTTAACAAAATAGTTTTGAATAGAGATATATATAAAACATAAAAATGAGTTTGTAGGCAAAAGATTGTATACAAAAATATTTTGTACATATTATAGGGAATATTTTTGGAAATAAGATGTGCGCAAAAACGTGTGTGATAGAGCTTCAAACCTATTCACTATTCTTTAACAAAACTATAAAACTTAAAAACAAATCTAATGAAGTCTTCTTGAGCCATGCAATACCTTGCAAGAGTCTTCTCTTCTATGCTCCTTCCTTGATGTGCTATTTGCCGTATTTGCTCCATGAACCTAGAATTTCTTGCAAAAGCTAGCAATGGCCTCCAAATATGGTACTAACCTGAAACTTATCTTGAACAAACTAATTAGTACCAAATAGCTCTTATTTGTTTTGTTATCATCAAAACTATAAACAAATGGAGAGTGTAACCTTTTGGGCCAACAATCTCCCCCTTTTTGATGATGACAAAACAAATAGGCTATGAGCAAAAATATAGGGGAGGAGAAAACTCCCCCTCAAATTATGCCATATTAAACAAAGAAAAACAATGTAATTTGCAAGTAAAAAACATGAAATTAAAACCATGAGGTATAAAACACTTGCAAAACACAAGAATTCATAAAACAAGAATTCATAGAAAACACATCAAAAAGCAAAAACATATATAAACTCATTTGGAACCAAAACCATGTGAACTCATATTTCCATACATAAACTCATTCTCCCCCTTTTTGTCATACATCAAAAAGGGTTAAGAAAACATTTTTACTCAATAACACAAACATTAAGTTCACCACAAATAAAAGAAAATCTAGCAAAATCAAGTGGTTTAGTGAAAATATCGGCAAGTTACAAATCCGTAGAAACATAATCAATATCTATGTCACCTTTCTCAAAATGATCTCTAAGAAAGTGATATCTAATCTCAATGTGCTTGGTCTTACTATGTTGATTTGCATTCTTAGTCATATGTATATTACTAGTATTATCATAAAATATTTTTATATGGTTATAATGCAAATCATAATCAAAGAGAGTATGTTTCATCCAAAGGACTTGTGCACAACAAGCCCCCGCGACAACATACTCCGCCTCGGCGGTTGAGAGAGCTACGGAATTTTGTTTCCTAGAGTACCATGAAACAAGACAATTACCAAGAAATTGACATGTCCCACTAGTACTCTTTCTATCTACTCTATAACCCGCATAGTCGGCATCCGAATAACTCGTCATTGAGAAATCTCCGATTTTCGGATACCAAAGACCCATTCTAATTGTGCCCTTAATATAACGGTTGATGCGTTTTACCGCAATAAGATGGGACTCTTTGGGACACGATTGAAATCTAGCACAAAGAGACACACTAAACATGATGTCCGACCTACTTGCCGTCAAATACAACAAACTACCTATCATGCTTCTATATAATTTAATATCAACACATTTACCTTGGTCAACCTTATCAAGCTTGGTTGTAGTTGTCATGGGAGTGTTGCAAACTTTAGAGCCTTCAAGTCCAAACTTCTTTACGAGTTCCTTTGCGTACTTGGCTTGACATATGAAATTCCCATCTTGCAATTGCTTGATTTGGAGTCCAAGAAAGAAATTCAATTCACCCATGGAAGACATTTCAAACTCACATTGCATAACCTTTTCAAACTCCTTGCATAAAAACTCATTAGTAGAACTAAAAATTATATCATCAACATAAATTTGCACAATTAAAATATCATTATCAACATGCTTAGTAAAAAGAGTTGTGTCTACTTTGCCTTTAATAAAATCATTTGAAATGAGAAAACTAGACAGCCTTTCATACCAAGCTCTTGGAGCTTGTTTCAATCCATACAAAGCTTTATCAAGTTTAAAAACAAAGTTGGTATGAGCATGATCAACAAAACCGGGAGGTTGTTCAACATAAACTTCTTCATTTATAAAACCATTCAAAAATGCACTTTTCACATCCATTTGAAAAAGTCTAAAATTTTTAAAAGATGCAAAAGCTAGTGTCATCCGTATGGCTTCAAGCCGTGCTACGGGTGCAAAGGTCTCCTCAAAGTCAATTCTCTCAACTTAAGTGTAACCTTGGGCCACTAACCTAGCTTCATTCCTAATGACATTTCCGGACTCATCCATCTTGTTTCTAAAGATCCACTTAGTACCAATTATTGGTCTATCGTGGGGCCTAGGAACAAGGTGCCAAACTTGGTTGCGCTCAAATTGATTGAGTTCCTCTTGCATGGCTAGCAACCAATATGAGTCCGCCTCGGCTTCGAGGATGCTTTTGGATTCAAATTGAGAAATGAAAGCAAAGTTACCCCATAGGTCATGGAGTTTGGAGCGAGTTGTTACCCCTTTAGAGACATCACCTAAGATGAGTTCCTTGGGGTGATTTGTAGCGTATCTCCAATCTTTAGGAAGCGGTTGAGAGCTTTCCTCTTTATCCTCTTGAACATCACCAATTGGTTCTTGCTTTTCTTCTTGAGCGGGTGAGTCCTTCAAGGATAGTCTCTCCATGTCTTCACCTAATGGGTTAATCTCTACAACATTCTCAACAACCACATTAGATTCTTCAATTTTAACATGCATGGATTCTTCAATGGTAAGTGAAGATCTATTGAATACTCTATAAGCTTTGCTAGTAGTAGAACATCCAACAAAGATTGCTTCATAAGCCTTAGCATTAAATTTACCCAAGTTATCTTTAGTATGCAAAACAAAACACATGCAACCAAAAACTTTAAAATATGCAACATTTGGTTTTCTAGAATGATACATTTCAAAAGATGTTGTGAAAGAATTTTTACACAAATAAATACGATTTGAAATATAGCATGCGGTGTTTACGGTCTCGGCCCATAAATATTGAGGGAGGTCATATTCACTAATCATGGTCCTAGCCATCTCTTGAAGTGTTCTATTTTTTCTTTCTACAACTCCATTTTGTTGTGGAGTTCTAAGACATAACAATTCATGCTTGATTCCCTTTTCATCACAATAAGTCATGAAGAGTCGGTTAACAAACTCACCACCTCCATCACTCCTTATTTTCAAAATCGAAAAACCTTTTTCTTTTTCAACCCGTTTTCAAAAAACCTTAAAATGCGAAAAAGTTTGATCTTTGTGTTCCAAAAAGAAAACCCAAGTGAAACGGGAGAAATCATCAACTAAAACAAATGTATATCTACTACCATTTAAGCTCTTAGTTTTAGTTGGTCCGAAAATATCCATATGAATTAATTCTAATGGCTTAGTTATCATGATATCCTTGATTGGTTTGAAGGAAGACTTGGTTTGTTTCCCAAGTTGGCACGCACCACAAATGCGGTCTTTCTCAAACTTCAAGCCAGGAATACCCTTCACCAATTCTTTAGAATTAATCCTAGAAAGATGATCAAAAGATGCATGTCCTAATCTTCTATGCCAAAGCCAAGAATTTTCATCAAAAGCATTCAAGCATTTAGCAGAACAATCTAAATTAAGCATGTCATGATATAAACATTATTATCACGAAAACCGGTGAGAATACAATCATTAGTTTTACAATCAAAGATTTTGCAAGAAGAATCATCAAAAGCAACTTTAAGTCCACGGTCACAAAGTTGACTAATGCTAAGCAAGTTATGCTTCAAATCATCAATAAGAACAATATTTTCTATAATGGGAGATGCACCAATTTGAATGTTACCTATACCGATGATAGTGCCTTTGGCGTCATCCCTGAAGGTGACGGTGCCACCTTTCATGTACCTTGATAGGGTTGTAAAGTTATTGATGTCCCATGTCATGTGCCTTGAACAACCACTATCAAGGTACCACCGCTCCTTACGTCTTGGAGCCTTGGTGTGTACCTACATCAAATAATTTAGGACTTAATTTTGGTACCCACATTTTCTTGGGTCCTAAAGAGTTAGTGCCATGAACCCAAACAAGATTATTTGATCTATTTACTTGGTCATAACAAAACTTAGCCAAATGTCCATTCTTACCACAATATGTAATTCTATACACTCTACCATATTTAAAAGCATAGTGAGTGTGAGACTTGTGAGCATGTGTAGATTTAGCATGAGTGTTATTTGAAGTGTGAGCATGAGCAATCTTGACATGAGAATCTTTAGCATCAGAAGTGTGTTTTTTAGAAAACATTTCTTCAAGTTTCTTAGTGTTAAAGCATAATTCTTCAAAACCTTTTCAAAATCAACAATTCTAGTTTTTAAAGAAGAAATTTCTTTTTCATCAATCTTAGGAAATTTTGCTTTACAAGCAATTTTGTAAGCACTAAATTCATTTTGAGTAGAAATGAGATTGGAAGAAATTTCATCCTTTTCTTTAGAGATAATAGCAAGTTGATTTTTAAGAAAAGCAACTTCTTTTTCCAATTTAGAACATTCAATCTTTTTATTATCATAGGTTTCTGAGAGTTCAACAAAAGCATGCACAAGAACTTCTTTACTTAATTCATCTTCTTCATCAAGAGGTTGTGGGGTTACCTTCGGTGTGTTTGCCATGAAACACATGTTCGCCGTGTCTACCTCGTCTTCGAATTCGCTTTCCGAATCCCATGTGGCTTTGTAGGCTTTCTTTTCGACCGGCTTCTTTAGCTTGAAGGAGGAAGTCATCTTCTTCTTGAAATCCGGGCAATCCGCCATGATGTGTCCGGGCTTTCGGCAATTATAGCAAATGATTCTTCTCTCCTCTTTTCCTTCAAACTTCCTTCTAAAGTTGAGTTTGTTCTTCCGGTACATTCTCTTCACGTTTTGCACAAGAAGGGAGAGTTCCTCATCTTCTTCTTCATCTTCTTCATCGTCATCAATAGTGGAGGAAGACTTGAAGGCTACAGATTTCTTCTTTAGAGGAGCGGCTTCTTCTCTTACCTTCTTTTCCATCTCATGAGTCTTCAAGTTTCCAATGAGACTAATGAGGTCCATTTCATCCTTGTCATTCAATTCTTTCAAGGTGGTAGCCTTTATCTCCCATGAAGAAGAAAGAGCCCGAATCACTTTTCCCACCTTTTGGTCATTGGAAATATCATCACCTAAAGAGGAAAGAGCATTGGTGATTTTAGTAAACCTTGTAATCATGCAATCAATAGATTCATCATCAATCATTTTAAAAGATTCATATTGGGACCTCAAGAGATCTATCTTAGTTCTCTTGACTTGTGATGTCCCCTCGTGTGTGACCAACAAGTGTTGCCAAATCTCATAGGTGGATTGGCAATGAATTACCCGTGTAAGGTCATCCTCATTCAAGGCGGTTAGGAGGGAATTTTGGTCCTTGGAGTTAGACTCATATTCTCTAAAGGTGAATTCGGTCCATGTGCTTTCATCACTATCGGGTACAACATAGGGTTTGGTCAAGGATTTAGCTACTAAGCTACCTAAAGATTGTAGGAAAATAGTCATCCTAACCTTCCAAATAGGAAAATTAAGTCCATCAAATTTAGGAGGGGTTTTGATGTTATCGGCCATGTTTACTAGTGTATGAATGATGGAATGCAAATGTTGATTAGCAAATTTTAAGGATCTCTCTAAGGATGTTAAGCCAAACCCAGAGTCTAAGCTCTGATACCAATTGAAAATCACCTAGAGGGGGCGGGGGGTGAATAGGTGATAATGCTAATCAATGCACAAATAAAAATTATGATGCAACAATCGCCCAAAACAAGACTAGAAGCCGGATTCCCCGTGAAGGGCTCTGAACTCCTTCCTCGTAATTCCTCTAGATATGAGTTGGAGGTGCACAATGCAATCTTGTTGTATGGGACTATGATTGACAAGATGAATGAAAACAAGTGAATATTGCAATGACAATAGAGAGCTAGTAATAAGAGCAATGAAAGTAGAGCAAGAAGTAAGAGCAAGTAAACCAAACGCATACACCGAGAATTTTTTCGAGGTTCAAGCACCCAGCTCTACGTCCCCGCCTTCCCCAGAAGGATTTCTAACCACTATAACTTCACAAAGATGTTACAAATAAACCGGAGTACCCAACTCCACAATCTCAAGTACAAGTTCTCTCTTGGTGATCAAAAGACCACAAACTCTCTTTTGAAAAGTTCTCTTCCCTTACAAAAATCCTTATAGAACAATGAGAGGATTGAAGCACTTGTACGTAAGTGAAAAAGAAAATGAAATTAGAGAGTTTTGAAAAACACTTCAGAAAATGAGAGAGATTTTCAGCACAAAAATCAAGAAATGAATCTCTTTTGAATGTCTTAAACTTTTGAGATTTTTGCAAAATTTTGTTGTGAATGAACCTCTTCCCAATCACCCTATTTATAGTAGAGGGCTAGGGATTAAGGATAAAACCCATTTAATGGTAGTTAGGAAGAATTAGGATCAGCAAACATCATTTAAACACAATTTAGAAGGAAAAAGACAAAATAAAACAGCTCAAAAAAATAGCCGTTACTGTTCAAACGTCTCTCTCGGTCGACAGGTCGGTAGACCGGAGTTCAAATATAAGAGCCGTTACAGGCTCTCGGTCGACCGCCCGGTTGACCGAAAAAAACAGAGAGCAAAGGTTTACAGTCAGGCAGGGTCCGGTCGACCGCTCGGTCGACAGTGAAACGTGCACACGGATACGCCCCAGCTGCCAAAAGTTCGGTCGACTGGGTCGGCCGACTGCCTTGACCTGACACAGTGGCGGTCGACCGGTCGGTCGACCGGCTCAGGCCAAAAGTCAAAACTGAAACAGAATTTTGAAGAGAAATTGATTTTTAACAAAATAGTTTTGAATAGAGATATATATATAACATAAAAATGAGTTTGTAGGCAAAAGATTGTATACAAAAATATTTTGTACATATTATAGGGAATATTTTTGGAAATAAGATGTGCGCAAAAATGTGTGTGATTGAGCTTCAAACCTATTCACTATTCTTTAACAAAAACTATAAAACTTAAAAACAAATCTAATGAAGTCTTCTTGAGCCATGCAATGCCTTGCTAGAGCCTTCTCTTCTATGTTCCTTCTTTGATGTGCTATTTGCCTTATTTGCTCTATGACCCTAGAATTTCTTGCAAAGGCTAGCAATGGCCTCCAAATATGGTACTAACCTGAAACTTATCTTGAACAAACTGATTAATACCAAATAGCTCTTAATTTTTTTTGTTATCATCAAGACTCTAAACAAATGGAGAGTGTAACCTTTTGGGCCAACAAGTATAGCTCGCCTTTTATTCATAGTATAGATCAGGAATGGGGAAGATCTCATATTCCATGCTTCGCTCGCCTTCAAAGAAAGGTACATCATTGACACGGTTCAAAGGTAAGCAGATGCCGAAGAGGTAAGTATGTTTTTAGTTTTTAGTTGTCTTTCTTTTAATTTTAGTGTAAATCACCAACACCACAATATTCTTAATCTTTTTCACACTTCTTCAATTTCATTGCAAATATCACTTCTAGTTTCTCCATCTTCTTAATCTACCACTTTCTTTTTGACCTGACTTTAACAACTATTAATTATAGCATAAAAGAGAATTTACTAAACAAGCTTCCATCGCTAGTCCCTCCCTGTGGATCACGACCCACATAGCCACTTGCTATAGCGGTAGAATTGAGTACCTTGCACATCATATTCTTAAATCTGAAATACTATATTTTGTGTGCAGGAAAACCTCAATCACGCATCGAGGGGAATGGGTCTAAACGCTTAACCTTATCGAGTCAGCTTAATGGAAACCTCACTTAGCGACTGGAGATCCCATAGACTAAGTTTAAGAGAAAAAACTAGTTATAATTGACTTTGCGAGTTAGCACTTAACAGCTTGACTCCAACACATTCCTGTGGGGAACCCAAGTGGTTTGTACAAGTGAATTAAGGATAAGCTTAATGATTTTAATGATGTCGATATCTTGTTATTAAAACAAAAGGGATAGAGTAGATTACTCTTAATAATACGATCACCTATGTGAGTATAAAACTAGGTCGGCTCTTTAGGAATCTCTATGAAGGTTGTGATTCCCTAAAGATACTCTCTAAAATTAAGAATGTCCAGAGTCAAAATGGACATAACCTAGAACAAAAATTGATTTTGGAAACTTACTGTGTGAAGCTTGTTGACCTGGCTTACACAAATGGCTAACAGTTCAAAACTTAGTTCACTGCTTAGCCAGGACGTCTGATAAACCTTTCTCTATGGAATATTCAAGACCTAATTCACATATGCGGATGCAGTTTTTTTCTAAAGTACCTTTCACTATAGAGTCAGTCTCTTTGTGTGTCAATTCCTTAAATCTCAATTCATTGTGGGGAATTGTTGGGAAAATATAAAAATTAAAAGTGAATCTTTGAGTTGAATTAAGGCGAGATAGATTGATAGAATCAACTGAATAGTGGTTGGAGTGTGTTCTTCTTCCATCGGGGATGAAAGAGATATATTCACATGCTCAATTCCATTTTTAAATGAATGAGATATTCAAGTCTAAAGTTAGCCTAATTCAAAAGCTAAAGGGGACTAAAAAGTTGTTCAAACATTTAGTCCCACATTGGATATAGGGTGGACATTTGAAAAGTTTAAATAGAGGAAATTGGGATCAAAGGGTGTGCCTTTTGGGTATTTGTGTAACACCCTAATTTGTAAAATTAAGATTTAGTATGCTAATCTATGGTTTATATATATATATATATATATATATATATATATATATATATATATATATATATATATATATATATAATATAGAGTTATATAAGGTAAGGATCGAAATAATCTAGTGTAATAATGGAATTTTAGAATTTTGTAGAAAATTTCAGAGAGAAATAAAATATTGATAATTTTAAGTACATGTGTATATACAAGGATATGATGCATAAATATAAGGATTTTCTTAACCTTGATTACTTATTGATTTTTGATTAATTAAATCAAGAATTTACCTAGTCGATGATGAACTCATATTGGATGTAGGGTTGGGATTGAACTGGGTTGTTAATGATGAGATGAAGGTCTAGATATTTCTTGAACATGTTGATGTGGAGGTGGAAATTAAAAGAGAAAAATAGTATGACACATGGACTCATTATATTAATTTAATAAACATTGACTGTTAAAAAGAGAAAGAATCCCAACCTTCTTCATCCTCTATGTGAGAACAAAGCCCCAGAACCCAATTCTCTGTTCAATCTCCCAACCCATTCTTCTCTAAAATCTTTATCAAAATCCTCAAATTTCTCCCCCCTTCTTTTCCTCTCTTCTCCTCCTCTCTCTCCTCCCCGGATCTGAAATCACGCATGGAGGTGCGGCCAACCAGGCGACGGCCGGTTGGAGCTTGGGAGTGGAGGTGAGTGGGTTTTCTTTTCTTTTTTTCCACTTCTCAATTCTCCATCTCTTATGATTCATAAATCTTGATCTTTGATTTTGAGTGGACTTTCCTTTGAACTATCTATTCTAATTTTTCTCTAAAATTTCGTGACTTGTTAAAGTATCTATGGTCTAATTTTGATCTTAAAATTTAAGGATTAATCTAGTTGCATATAATTGATGGGAAGAAATATTGCATTTTAGGGTATATCACGTAGTGAGGGAGTACATTAATTTTCAGATTTTGTTTTTAATCTCAAGCTTTGAATTTTCAATATCCTATCTTGATTTGATGGTGATGATACTTTTTCGGGTGTTAGAGGAGATTAATTCTTGATGTATGTTGTTCCTTCTTAAATTGAATCCAATTCTTGAAAGATTTACGGGTAAGATCAAGTTTATAAACCCCTCCTAATCCATTAGTGTGAATTGATATTCTTGAAGGCTCTTACACTTATGGAGGTTGAGTCTTTTGCTATTCTTCCATAACAGCTATGAACCTAATCAAAAATCTGATTTTATGATGTTAGTTAGATGAAAAGGATTTTTAATTGTATGGTTTAAACTATGAAGTTGAAGGCGGATTAAGGAGAGGATGATGGTAAATTAAGTTATGTTAGAACTATTAATGTTCACATGAAATTTGCCCATGATTAAGAACTTTAAATACTTAAGTTCATAGCTTACTTATGATTCAATTTAGATGAAGAGGTTAAGGGAAAGTTAAGAAATTCTTAATTCAAAGCACTTTTGAAATGGTAGTACAAAGCTGTTAAAGTTTATCACGATCTGAAATCTGAAACTTGGGGTTTCTTCCATATGGATATTTGGAATGAAATAGGTCATGTAATATACCATTGGAAAGATAATCGAGTCTACTTTCCAATGGCTTTTGCGTTGTCCTGATCAAATGTCCGTGTTGGGTATTACCACTGAAACATGATAGGCTAGTTGAAGATACCGAGTTGCATAATTTTGAATGTCCAGAAAATTTTTGTTTATATAGGGTTGTCCATACGAATTAAGTAGGTCATGTAATATATCGTTGAAATATCATTAAGTCTAATTTTCAGGAAAATTTTCGAGTCTTATTCGTATGTCAAAAGGGGAGTTATGATAAAAACATTGTCGATTGTTAGGGAGGTCAGATCCGACGAATTTCTATTTAGGAGTGTTCTATGTGAATTATTGGAATTAATAAATAGGCATGTTAAGTTAAGCCTAGAATTTAACACATTTCTTCCAGTAACGCATGTTATGAACGCGGGTATATCATAATTGTTTATTAGATTATTTGCTCTTTATAATAATGTCTCATTAACGATGTTTTGCATATATATACTCGGTATGTTGACAATTATCCTCAAAGTTAAATTCACTTTTAGCCTTACTCACAAATAGGAAATTATTGTGTTGTGGACTCCAAAAGACATATTTCGCCCTAACACATAACCTCGTCTAATGACCGAGTAAATTTGACTATGAATGAAATTTTTATTGGCAAAAGTCAGTGAAAGAATCATGAAGCGCCGAAAGTTACTTGTGCAGATTATAATTCTGTCAATTTTAACTAATTGATAATTGGACAAGTTAATAGTCAACACTAAATTATACTGATGGTAGACTAATAGATGAGTAAACATGGACATCAATTGAAAAGAAAGATTTTCTAGGGGGATATCAAAGTTGGGAAATCAGAATGGTATGATCGTAGTATCAAGATCGGTACTGGAAAAAATCCAAACAGTTCCAGATTTTAAATCAAAACATGAATAAGTGAGGATAATTGTTATTTGTATAAATCTTAGTTGCGACCACACTGGTTACATCATGCCAAAGAAATTTAAGGAATAATTGATTGTTAGGTCTTATTAAATTGTATGTTAAATCAAGGAAGTTACATTTCAATTTACAAGTATATAAGAAATTTCTCTTCTCCTTACAATCTAAACTTACATATACGTCTAGTTAGGCTCTTTAAGCACGTAATACTTTTGCATACCGATGTATATGTCATGTCTGTTGTAGAATGCTACTATAGTAAGGATCTTCACCAATAGTTAAATGACATCAAGGGATAGAATATGTCTAAATGTAAAGTTAAATTCAAAACTCCACTTTATCCCCTTGACAGATGGTGTATGTCCTATAATGTTACTAAACTTATGACATATTTGAATTTATGACTTCAAATTATATGCATTACATCTTATCAATTCTATTTAAGTCCCTTTCTTTTATTAGGTGTGATGTCTTGTAATACGCCATGGGTTAAATGTAACTATGACGTTTCAAATTATTCTACTTTCTATGGACAAATTCAAATTCTACTTAGAGCATCACATAGAAAGTACACATATCATATATACACATATATAGCTCTATAAGGTAAAAAGGAAGTTTCATCACCTTGATTGTTAAAAGAGTGTCTATTGCGGTCAATTGGTATTTACACTAAACATGTGTTGTTTTGGGTGTATTAGGTTCTGATTCGATATTGAATTCATAGTCACCATGAAAGGTATAGTAAGACAATTTTAGAATTGAACCCATCTTTTCTAATAAATATTGCAATAAATATGAATATATTCTATTTAGAATCTTTTCATCATTCTCTCTCTTTTGAACTCCAATTTAGAGAGTGGTCACAGACAAATTGACTGAAATAATATAACTTTTCAAATTGATTTTATAATGAATTTTAGAGATATATTAGGAACCAAATGGATAAATTGAGAGAACAAATAATCATGAAAAGTTGATTCCCTTTGGCATAATGAGTGATATATTAAAATAGCGTTGCATATGTATGAATGATAATACATGTCTAGTATAATAATCATGTGACCATACAGTGTTATAAGCGTTCCCTCATAAATTACTTTAATAATATATTAATTTGGATGGTTAATATTTTGTTATTATTAGTGATTGGTATAATTGTTGATGTATGATTGCATGTAGTATGTTACATAATCAGAGGAACTTTGATAATTGATTCTATGTGTATTGCCTGTGTGCATTATCCGGTATGTACATGTTGAGTATGTTTATTAATTGTGTTGTTTATCATCTTTCGGATAAAATTAATGGTATGTGTGGGGACTTGTTTGAGAATTAGAGTAAAAGACCAGATAAGTTGAACTTATTGTTACAAATAAATCAAAAAATGTACGAACAGGATGGTATGTAACATTTTGACTTGTATGCAGTATTGTACGTATGCATATATATATATATATATATATATATATATATATATATATATATATATATATATATATATATATATTTAGATGGAAAGGGTCGGCGGGAGCCGGTGGGAGGGAAGACAGTGTTTTTATTATATTAATTGAAGGAAGGGGCCGGCAAAAGCCGGTGGGAGGGAGAAGACGGTGTTGTTTTGTATATATATGGAAGGAAGGGGCTAGTGCGTGCCGGTGGGAGGGGGAGACGGTATTGTTGTTATATATATATATATATATATATATATATATTATATATATATATATATATATATATATATATATACATATATTATACATATATCTATATATATTGAAGAATGGGGCTAGCAGGAAGAGAAGATGGAGAATTTTTCACACCTCTATTGTGTATTGTTTATATATATATGAGTAATGTATGTGGTGTAGTTCAGTGAAATGATATATGAATATTATGAAGTGCGATGTGATATTGTAATATGAGAAGTATGATATGATTATATGTTATACAAGTATGCCTTGTGATGTATGTATTATCTGAATACATAAATTATATTTTATGACTTAACTATAGTGATTGGTGTATTATAGTGTGGAATACAAGACACGTAACACATGCTATGTGTACATAAGACGAGTTCAAACAACTAAACAAAAATTATTTTATACAATTTATAAATCTTATCTCACGGAAAGATGAAAATTTAGGAAAGAAATTAGGAATTTATGATCATAAGAGTCTGATCGTCTCCGAAGATTCTAGAGACCATTATCTTGATTATTAAATTATGGGATGTCATTGATTTTTTCTGCTTTCTTATTCTTTCAGATTTACCCATATTACTTGATTATTCATGTTTCTTATTGATATGTTATAATTCCTTGATTTCTTCATACTTTACTTACTGAGCTGTCGAGCTCACTTCCCTTAGACTAGTATACTGCAGGTTGCTTCGAGGCAGGGGTCCAGTTTATGCTATGTGAAATTCATTCTGAATCAATCTAATTTTTTTTTGTAATCTGATCATATTGTATTTCTAAAATAATTGTGCTTGTAGATGATACATATTGGTTGTGAGATAGATGGTGAATCTTATGTATATATATGTAGAGAACTGTTGTAGTAACTTCATTTCAAGTTGGCATTTGAGATATTTTTATTGGATTGTGATATCAAGATGTATATTATAAATGTGATGATCATGGCTAGTTAAAATTTATCATTTCTAAATTATTATGGATACCGAGAGGGGTACTCTTGAGCTTATGTTATTATGTTTCTCCATAAGTAGGCGATGTTAAGCCGAAATATCTTTATGATTGCCTGAATGATTTTTGAGTTCAGTTATGTGATTGAATTTTCTAATAAGTAGGTTGATGTTAGTTAAAAGTATCATATTTGTATTGGATATCACATCCCACCGGTATTTACAAGGGAGGTGCTGCTGAAATTTTTAAGAATTTGGAAATGATTATGATAATCGGTCGATTTAAATGAATGTTATGTTAACTGAGGACTTTAGAAAACTGAGACCGTTACAGCTTGGAGTTTTCACGCTCGATTAGGGGAAACCATGCCCACACGCGCGCAATGACGCCGCCGCCCACCCGGCCCAGCGCTGAAGCCTCTGCTCGGGTCTGGGTCTGGGCACAGATCCAACCAGGTCCGGTTCTTTTTGAACTGGGCCACACGGGTGTGGTGTGAGACCCGCTCCACTACCCGCACCGCTACAACAGTTTCTGTCTGGAACTATTACAGCGGTTCAGACAAGAACCGTCGCAACTATTTTCCTAGGATCATTTTGCCCTCCAACGTATTCCCAGGAGTCTTCTCTTCCTCACCTCTCCTCTATACTGTTCAGATGTTTTAAAGGAAAATCTGTTAAAGCTTCAGTCTGAAAGAAGTGTAAGATATTTAATAGATTCTTAAATACATAATTTCTTCTCTCTCCCTGAGACATAAATTCTTCTCTCTCCCTTCTTTATCTACAATGAATAATCCTCCAAATTTAAGATAAATATTCTCTCAGAAATTTGCCTTCGTCCTAGTGCATTGAATTCCTTGTGAAGGTACTGATTAGTTATAGTTCGACCGTGTAGTAATTTGGTAGTGCAAGTCAAATACCGTGAAAGAGTGTTATACATTGGGAACCAGCGTCCATTAACCCGTTAGCACCATAGCAGGGGACGTAATTGTCTTAAAGAGATTCGCTACATGCGTATCTCACTCTAATTACTATATAATCGAGCTAACATTCTTTTAACAAGGGTTGTACTGAAATATTTATGCTCATGAATATTATTGTATATTGAGACTGACTAATGCCAGTCTAATTGGTGTTTAACCGAGAAAGGTAATTAAAAGGCGGTTGTGTAATTAAGAAACATCCTATTTAACGGAAAACCTCCACCTGATATTCACTGACCTGACCAATTAGGTTGGTGACAATGATTAGTTATCAGATCTATTCCCGCATCTAACAGATTCAAGCCGAAAACTGTATCTTTTTCTTTTTATTTGATTTATAATGCTCTTTTTTCGTGATTAGATATTATTTTTTTTAATTAGTTTTCTGCCACGGGTTCCATATGGGCTAATAGAAAAATGTTTGAATTGCACTGTGTTAAGGAGAAATGTAATTTTTTCATGTAAGAGTGACATTTATGGAAAACTATTTTAGAGACATATATGCAAAAAAAAAAGTTTAACTTACAGAAATCTCTCAAATGCAAAATTTTATTTTGGGAGAGTCATTGGATCCGTCAGCTTATTTGTTTTCTCCATAATTTTAGTGACACGTTTCTAAAACTAAAGAGGGTCTCATGGCATTAAAAAATATTTGTGTGAGCCAAATTCAACTTCAAACCATAAACTCCCACCAAGAAGGTTAGTGTTAAATGAATAATAAATAATATAGATAAATAATATTAAATTTTGTATTGCTTTTGCATTGCCAAAGAGAAGCAAATATTACCATTTTGAAGTCCTTCGGGTAATATAAAAATAAAAAAAAAAAATCCTTCGAGATTAGTTTTTTGACAATAGCTTTTGGAAAACAAGTCACGGTTCAAATGGTCATTACTTGTAGCAGCATTGCTCTAACTTCATTATCTAAAATAGACTACTCGACTATTTTCTAGTAAAGTTGGATTTCATTTCAAACTTCTCTTTAAAATATTGTTCTTTTAAAACAAGAACTGATCTTGTAGATGCCACACAAATTAAATTTACACTCAAGATGTTTGAATTTTAGGTATTGAACTCTCTTTTTTCAATCAAATAATTGGAAAGGCAAGGGAGTGATGAACCATTAAAGTCTAGTCTCTTTGATCATGCATCTAACTCCAAGCGCATTTCACAATTTCACTTGCAGTCAAAGAAGTTGAGAATGATGGTGTGAGTCAGTTTCTGCACTACTATTCATGAGCATTTTTTATATTTTTGATGGGCCACCAATTGTTTCTAGGTCCATCATTGTTCCACTGTATTGGCCTACTTGGAAGTCTGATTGACTTTAATTGGTCCAAAAGTATGGTAAATTTAAGAAATAATTATAAATTTTAAGAAACAATCAAAATGTGTGACCAGTGACCTCTTGTCGTTGTGCAGATTGAGTCCCAAAGGGGGAAAAAGATAAAAGAAAATAAAAATTAAAAAGACAATAGGCCGTCTCATGATTGAATGTCTCATGTCCATTGGGTCATCATATCTATACATCATTCTTCTAAGGAAATACAATTAAGGATTTCAAATACAATCAACCAAATGCAAATCTCATGGAAAAAGACAAGTAATTGCCTAATGGACCTAAAAGAATCATATACTTGTAAACTTTTAACTACAATCATTTAATTTGGACTTTAGTTTCTTATCCTTCTATTGTAAAGTGCATGAGGTATTATAGAGTAATACTATTTGTACTACTATTTTTTATACTATATTATACTATGATTCTATGAATTGTGAGTCACACCCTTATGAATTGTGGCTCTCACTCGTATTTATTGCTAGTGTGATTCACAATTCATGGAGTAGTAGTATAATGCAAAATAAAAAAAACAGTACAAATAACAGTATTTATATGATAAAATGAATAAATCTAATCAATGAAGTTAATATTATGTTTGGTAATAATTTAAAATGATGCAAATGTATGTGGCACTGTTGACGACTCATTTTCCTTTTTTGGTTTTTCTTGTTTCTCTTTCCATTTCTACCTTTCATTATGCTTCTTATAAATGCAACGACCATTCTCAAAGCGATTTAGTATTCTCCTTTTAATTAGGAGTCGCTAAAAAAGGGGGGAAATATGAGGGTAGCTGTAGAAGTTATCACTAGTAGATTATTTTCCATAGACATAGAAGAAGAGGCCACAGTTGAGAGTTTGAAGAAGGAGATTGCAAGCAACGAGTCACTCAAAGAGAGCCAGCTGGTGCTGTGCATCGTAATGGCGAGGTGATTGCAAATGATCAATGTACACTGAAAGATTATCAAGTTTTCAATGGAACCATCATCAATCTCTTCTTCAAGCCAATAGAAGGAAATCAAGAACCTGTGTTCTTTGAGGATTAAGCGACCTTCATGTTTAAAGACTGCAGCCCTTCTGTTTTGTTTGTCTTCAAATAATTGAAAAGATTTTAAGTTTATGAGTGTTCATGTGTCAGCTAATATTGGATTTTTTTTTTGAGTGTTACCCCATATATCAATCAAAGTGTTTTTTGTTGTTGTTATTGTTGGACTTGGTTGTAATTGATTTGGCTTTTTTTTGAGGTAGAATTGCTCGAGTTACCATCTAAACGAACACGAACACAGACTCTTACACTATTCCGTCACCATTGCCACCATTGAACTAACTTATGATGGTGTTAGGGAAAATAAGAGACACTCGTGACAAATATGGCTCTTTTCTTAAATAAATAAATAGATGGGTTGCACATTGCAAGGAACAAATAATCATTTTTGTAAATATTAATATTAAATTAATGTTACTATCAATTTTCACCGGATTTTAATAAGCTACTTAAAATTTTATCAAAACTAACCGAAGAGAGGTTTTCTCCCGTGAGTCTGACTGTCTATCCGTCTATCTGTTTTCATCTGTGAGTGCGCGAGAGAGTGAACACCGTTGATCCTTCCTCCTTGGTCGATCTGCCAGTTTCCCACCGATATCGGCGGTATACTAGTAAAAAAATAAAAAAATTAAAAAATACAATAAACCATCATGAATTATGACTTCTCATAGTATTTTATTGCATTTTTATGAAGTTTTTGGTATTTCTTTAAAATTAGATAAAAGTTTATGATAGTTTTATGAAATTAAGTAAAAAAAAAGAATAATAATGAAAATGAAGTAACAAATCAAATCAGCTTAATTCTTCTAAAAAAAATGGGTTCAGCTTAAAGGGTTGCACTTCATTACCCCAAAAATTATAATAGGCCCTTTCTCTAAAACAAAGAAAAAGAAAATACACATAACGGCCAAATTGAAGCTAGGCCAGGCCTTTGACAATAGGACGCACGCATGGCTCACGCATGGGAACTGCCCTGATTCCTTTGATGCTACCCCCATCTTCAAAATATTTGGGGGTTTTATGACTCCGAACAAAAACGAACATCTTCTTGTTGTCCCTTCAAACCTTAAATTTGAGGTCGATTCGAAAAATTTTGAAAACCAAAAACTTTTCCCGTGACCGCTTCTCTCTCTTGCCCTAACAACAAAAGATGCCACTGCCCAAAGGTACGTGCTCTCTATTTTGCACATAATTTTCCTGATTTTTTTGTTAACAATGGAAAATTACCTCTATTGACTATATCTCATCAAAAGATAATTTAGTGGATTCGTTTACTGAAAGTTTTAAGTAAAGAGCGTTTAAACTGCGTATCAAAGGGAATTGGTCTAAAAGCTTAACCTTACCGAGTCAGCTTAATGGAAACCTCACTTAGCGACTGGAGATCCCATATGCTAAGTTTAAGAGAAAAAACTAGCTATAATTGACTTTGCGATTTAGCACTTAATAGCTTGACTCCAACTCATTCATGTGGGGCACCCAAGTGCTTTGTACAAGTGAATTAAGGATAAGCTTAATGCTTTTAATGATGTCTATATCTTGTTATTAAAACAAAAGGGGTAGAGTAGATTACTCTTAATAGGATGATCACCTGTGTGAGTATAAAATTGGGTTGGCTCTTTGGGAATCTCTATGAAGGTTGTGATTCCCTAAAGATACTCTCTAAAACTAAGAATGTCCAGAGTCAAAATGGACATAACCTAGAGCCAAAATTGATTTTGGAAACTTACTGTGTGAAGCTTGTTGACTTGGCTTACACAAAACTTAGTTCACTGATTGGTCAGGAAGTCTGATAATGCTTTCGCTATGGAAGATTCAATACCTAGTTCACATATGCGGTTGCAGTTTCTTTTCTAAAGTACCTTTCACTATCGAGTCAGTCTCTTTGTGTGTCAATTCCTTGAATCTCAATTCATTGCGAGGAATTGTTGGGAAAATAAAAAATTAAAAGTGAATCCATGAGTTGAATTAAGGCAAGATCCATTAATCAAATCAACTGAATAATGGTTGGAGTGTGTTCTTCTTCCATTAGGGATGAACACGATATATTCACATGCTCAATTCTGTTTTTAAATGAATGAGATATTCAAGTCTAAAGTTAGCCTAATTCAAAAGCTAAAGGGGACTAAAAGGTTGTTCAAACATTTAGTCCACATTGGATATGGGGTGGACATTTGAAAAGTTTAAATAGAGGAAATTGGGATCAAAGGGTGTGCCCTATGGGTATTTGTGTAACACCCTGATTTGTAAAATCATTATTTAGTATTCTAATCTATGGTCTATATATATTATACAGAGTTATATATGGTGAGGATCAAAATAATCTAGTGTAATAATGGAATTTTAGAAATTCTGTAGAAATTTTCAGAAAGAAATAAAATATTAATAATTTTAAGTACATGTGTATATACAAGGATCTAATGCATATATATAAGGATTTTCTTAACCTTGATACCTTACTGATTTTTGATTAATTAAATCAAGAATTTACCTAGTGGATGATGAACTCATATTGGTTGTAGGGTTGGGATTGAACTGGGTTGATGATGATGAGATGAAAGGTCTAGATGTTTCTTGAACATGTTGATGTGGAGGTGGCAATTAAAAGAGAATAATAGTATGACACATTAATTTAATGGGAAAGAATCCCAACATTCTTCATCCTCTTTGTGAGAGCAAAGCCCTAAGAACCCGATTCTCTATTCAATCTCCCAACCCATTCTTCTCTAAAATCCTTATCAAAATCCTTAAATTTCTCCTCCCTTCTTTTCCTCCCTTCTCCTCCTCTCTCTCCCCCTGGATCTAAAATCTTGCATGGAGGTGCGGCCAGCCAAGCAACGGCCGGTCGGAGCTTGGGAGTGGAGGTGAGTGGGTTTTCTTTTCTTTTATTCCAATTCTTAAATCTTCATCTCTTATGATTCAAAAATCTTGATCTTTGATTTTGAGTGGACTTTCCTTTGATCTATCTATTCTATTTTTTATTAAAATTTCGTGACTTATTAAAGTATGTAGTGGTCTAATTTTGATCTTAAAATTTATGGGTTAATCCAGTTGCATATAATTGATGGGAAGAAATATTGTATTTTTAGGGTATATCACGTAGGGAGGGAGTACATTAATTTTCAGATTTTGTTTTTAATCTCAAGCTTTGAATTTTCAATATCCTATCTTGAATTGATGGTGATGATACTTTTTCGGGTGTTAAAGGAGATTCATTCTTGATGTATGTTGTTCCTTCTTAAATTGAATCCAATTCTTGAAAAATTTATGGGTGAGATCAAGTTTATAAACCCCTCCTAATCCATTAGTGTGGATTGATATTCTTGAAGGCTCTTACACTTATGGCAGTTGAGTCTTTTGCTATTCTTCCATAACAGCTATGAACCTAATCAAAAATCTGATTTTATGATGTTAGTTAGATGAAAAGGATTTTTAATTGTATGGTTTAAAATATGAAGTTTGAAGGCGGATTAGGAGAGGATGATGATAAATTAAGTTATGTTAGAACTATTAATGTTTCATATGAAATTTGCCCATGATTAAGAACTTTAAATACTTAAGTTCATAGCTTACTTATGATTCAATTAAATGAAGAGGTTAAGGGAAAGTTGAGAAATTCTTAGTTCGAAGCACTTTTGAAATGATAGTACAAAGCTGTTAAAGTTTATCATGATCTGAAATCTGAAACTTGGGGTTTCTTCCATATGGATATTTGGATTGAAATAGGTCATATAATATACCGTTAGAAAGATAATCGAGTCTACTTTGCAATGGCATTTGCGGTGTCCTGATCAAATATCTTTGTTGGAATTATCGCTAAAACATTATAGGCTAGTTGAAGATACCGAGTTGCATAATTTTGAATGTCTAGAAAATTTTTTTTATTAGGGTTGTCCATATGAATTAAGTAGGTCGTGTAATATATCGTTGAAATATCATTAAGTCTAATTTTCAGGGAAAATTTTTGAGTCTTATTCTTATGTCAAAAGAGCAGTTATGATAAAAATATCGTCGATTGTTAGAGAGGTCAGATCCGACGAATTTCTATTTAGGAGGGATCTATGTGAATTTATAGGAATTAATAAATAGGCATGTTAAGCTAAGCCTAGAATTAAACACATTTCTTCAAATAACGCATGTTATGAACGCGGGTATATCATAATTGTTTATCAGATTATTGTCTTTTATAATAATGTCTCATTAACGGTGCTTTGCATATATATACTCAGTATGTTAACAATTATCCTCAAAGTTAAATTCACTTTTAGCCTTACTGACAAATAGGGAATTATGTGTTGTGGACTCCAAAAGACATATTTCGCCCTAACACATAACCTCATTGTTTTCCATTATATTTGCAAACAGAAAAACTTACAAAAAAAGGAGTTTGAGGAGCTAAATTACAAGTATTCTTAAAAAGATTACAAGTAGATCCCCTCAGAGATTCTGAAGAAGTGTGCCGATAGGAGTCTGGTCAGCGCGCGACCACTT
>JAVJIF010007057.1:0-128038 GCA_038442645.1 Agave tequilana
ATAAACAAATAAAAAGAAGGAAAAATCTAGCCTATGTTAGGGTAGACCTTAGACCTAAACGACTCATACTGGTTAGACTGTCCACATGAGATATATTGCAGTAATCTGTGTAACACCCCGTTCCTGAATACGTACTTGGATACGTGTTCTGATTTTTTGATCATATTTTTCAATTTCTCCCCATTTATTTTTTATTTTGTGATTATCTATGAGATTGCTTTTCATCGGATTTGAATTCCTGGACTCAGAGTCAGCCGAGTCTTTAACGAGGATCCGATCTCATATACTGCACGATCTAATCTTTTCAGTAATCAGATTTGACCAATTCAGTTTCAAATTTCTTTTTCCAATATTTTTATATTTTATGATTTTTTGGATTTTTTCGAATTATTTTGCAAGATTTTCAAATCATATGGATCGGTATACCAATCATTTCTCAGATTTTTAATTTACAAATAGAGTTGAATTTTTAAAAAAACTGTTTGCATATTATTTCTCAGGATCCCCTTTTTTTACTTTAGTACATTTTTAGAGATTTTTCTGAATTTAAAAACTCACCGGATTTGTGTTAGCAGGTATCACTAGTTTATCCAGGGATTTTTAATTTGAAAATATGATGAATTTCTTGAATTTGATTTTACCATGTATCTCAATATAATATTTTCTATTTTTGAAAAATTTTAGACCTTTTGAATTACTTTATTTTTCTAGCATTTCCGGTGTTTTCAGTATTTTCCCGGATCTGGAGTTAATACTCTGACATTTTCCTTCTTTCTTTTCTTTTCCTTTCCTTTTTCCTTTTCCCTTTTTTCTCCACCACAACTTTTCTTTCTTTTTTCTTTTTCTTTCCGTTTTTTTCCCTCCACACAAAGCCCCCGAAATATCTTCTTCCATTTATCTGCTCTCTCCTCTTTTACTTTTCCTTCTTCTTTCTTTTCTTTTTCTTTCTTCTCCCCCAACCCAGCTGACAGAAGCTCTTCCTTTCCTCCTCTCAAAACTCTTTCCTTCCCTCTCTAAAACCCCTCTCAATGTCCATCTCCGTTCTGTAATCTCTCTTTCACACTCTCCCTCTCACTCAATCACCCTCTCTCCTCTAAGAAGGCAAGCACTAGCTGTAGCTCCTTCTATCCGGCCAACCTCCATGCTGGCACCCTCCACCACCACGGCCGTCTCCCTCCGGCGTCTCCTCTCCCCACCCTAACTTCTTCTACCACCAACTTCACCTCTTTCCTCCCACCATCCCTCCACCAAATCACCATCTTCTTCCTCCCAAATCCGCCATCTCCAACTCCATCTACCACCCACCTTTACTACCTCCAGCTCCTCTAATTACACTACCACAATCTAACCCACTCCTCCAAATATCACCACCAACATTGACCACTTCCCTCACCTCACTCCCCTCTCTTCCCCAGATTGGCCGGCAGCCACCCCTAGTCAGTGGTGGCCGGCACCCGCCTCCCCAGTGTCGTCTGGCTCCACGGCAAGGCCCGTGAGTAGAGGGCTGATGCCTCTCTCTTGATTTTCATCTCTCTCTCCCCCCCTGTAACTCTCTTTCCTATCACTTATTCTCTCTCACTCTCTCTCTCTCTCTCTATCTATATATATATATTATATATATATATATATATATATATATATATATATATATATATATATATATATATTAATATATTATATCGCGTGTGCACAGTTTTGGGATTCTGGGATATGCAGCATTTTTTGAAGATTAGGCGAGTGGTCTCTTTATTCTGTGTTTTCCCACTTCGACAGGTTGATTTGTATTTTTTGGGAATTTGTGTATTTTATTTTCTCGTGTTGTATTTGTATTTCTGTAGACTGATGTAATTGTATTGTGTGATGAATGCTTGTATCAGGTAGTTTAATATTTGTATATAGACATTGCCTGTGATACTGCTTTATTATCATGCGTGGACGACCCTTCGTGGTCATTTAGCATCGGATTCAGATTCCAAACTCAAAGCCAGCCAGAGTCTGAACCGGGGACCCGAACTCAGTATACTACCCGATTTGGTCTTTTCAGTAATCAGATTTGACCGATTTCAGTTTCATATTTCTTTTCCAATAATTTAGATTGTCATGATTTTCTGAAATGTTTCCAAATTATTTTGCAAGATCTTCAAAATTAGTATCGACCGGTATGGCCGATCGATTTTTGGATTTTTAATTTACAAATAGAGTTGAATTTCTAAAAATCTTCTTTCACATTATTTCTCAGAATCACATTTTTTTTTGCTTTAGTGCATTTTTAGAGATTCTTGTGAATTTATCAAAACTCGACCAGATTTGGTTCGGCTGATATCAGTGATTGATTAAAAGATTTTTAATCTGAAAACATGATGAATTTCTTGAATTTAATTTCACCATCTACCTTAATATAATATTTCTATTTTTGAGAATTTTTTGAGACCTTATCGAATTACTTTATTTTCCCAGTATTTTCGGTGTTTTCAGTATTTTCCCGGATCCGGAGTCAATACCCGGATATTTTCTTCTTCTTTTCTTTCCTTTTTCTTTTCCCTCTTCCCTTTTTTCTTCCACCACAACCTTTTCTTTTCTTTTATGTTTCTTTTTCCTTTTTTCTCCTCCACACAAAACCCCCCAAATATCTTCTCTCACTTATCTTCTTTCCTCTTTTTCTTTTCCTTCATCATTCTTTTCGTTTTCTTTATTCTACCTGAACCCAGCAGAAAGAAGCTCTTCCCTCTCCTCCTCTCAAAATCTCTTCCTTCCCTCTGTAAAACCTCCCTCAATCTTCATCTCCATTCTACTAATCCTCTCTCTCACACTCTCCCTCTCACTCAATCACCTTCTCTTATCCAAGAGGCAAGCACCACCGGCAGCTTCTCCTCTCCAGCCGTCCTCCACATTGGCGAGCTCCACCACCAAGGCGGCCTCCCCTCCGGCGTCTTCCTCTCCCCACTCTAACGTCCCCCACCACCAACTCCACCTCTTTCCTCCACCATCTCCTCCATCAAACCACCTTCTCTTCCTCCCAAATCCACCACCTCGAACTCCATCTACCACTTAATATCACCACCAATCCCCACCACAACCTCCTTCACCATCTCTACCTCCTCCAATTTCACTACAACAATCAAACCCACTCCTCTAAAATATCATCACCACCATTAAGCACCTCCCTCACCTTTCTCCCCCTCTCCTCCCCAACTTGGCCGGCGGCCACCCCTGGATAACCGTGGCCAGCACCACCTAGCCCTACGGTAGGGCCGTGGGGCCCTGTACGTGAACTGGGAGTTGCTTCCCTCTCTCTGTTGATTTTCCTCTCTCTCTCTTAAAACTCTCTCTCCTCTCTCTTATTCTCTCCCTATATATATAAATATATATTATATTGTGTGTGCACGTGTTTTGGGATTTTTGGCATTTTTCGAAGATTTTGGTGAATGGTCTAGCTTTATTCTGTGTTTCGCCGCTTCAACGAGTTGATTTGTATTTTAGGGGAATTTGTGTATTTTATTTCCTCGTGTTGTATTTCTGTAGACTAATGTAATTATATTGGTGTAACGAATGCTTGTATTAGTATAGTTTAATACCTGTACATATACACTGCTTGTGTACTTCTTTATTACCATGCGTGGGTGACCCTTCATGGTCGTTTAACATTCACGCTTAACCGCTTGGCGGTTCTCTTGTTTGTTATTTATACCCATGCGTTGATACTAACACTGGTGCAGGTTGCAGGTATAGCCCATTTCCCGGGCTGGCTACCCAACAAGTTTTATTCCTTGCACCCTTTAGGTTTCGTGGTAGCTAGCAGGAGTGTGCTTAGACCTTATGGTCTCTCTCCGTCCAAAGAGCGGGAGTGTGCTTAGACCTTATGGTCTCTCTCCAGCCCTTTGAACGTATAGACCGTCAAGTTTCTCAGCCTCGCCTGGTAGGCGAGCCTAGCGCTCAGCGCTTTACCGCTAACTTCGTTCGAGTGTAGTTACGCCGTAAGCGCGGCTTCATCACAGGTGATGTGGAGCGGTTTACTCGCCACCAAACACATGTGTAGCTATGCCACGAGCGATAACACACGCCGAGCATGATAGCCTTTAGTGCTGTGCCCTAATTTCGCTCCAGCCTTGTTTAAGCTTCGCTTGGCTATTCGCTTGCCTGTTCGCTGACTTTTTTTCTGCCTTGTTCAGCCTCCAAGCTTCACCACTCTACTGATAGCTTTGTTATTACCTGTTATATGCATGTGTTTGATACTAACACTTCTGCAGCCCTTTGGGCTCTCGCTCCCTTCCTCAAAAGAAGGAGTGCATTCAGACTGTTAGGTCTCTTAGCTAGCCTGGTAGGCGAGCCTAGTGCTCAGCGCTTTATCGCTAACTTCGTCTGAGTATAGTTACGTCGTGAGCACGATTTCGTCATCAGTGATGCAGAGCGGTTTACATGCCATACACGCGTGCGTAGCTTCAGCGCGTAATCACGCCGAACGTGATGGCATCTATGTAAATCACCTAGAGGGGGGTGAATAGGTGATGGCTAATCTAATGGTCACTAAATGCGGAATTAAAAACTATTATGACCTAAACAAACTTCTTACACTAAACACCACGTATAACACAAGAGTGTAGCCGATTCCCCGTGAAGGGCTCTGGACTAACTCCTCTAGATTCCCCTAGATAAGGGTTGAGGTGCCGCGTTGGCTCTCTTGATTAAATACAAGTGTTAGCAAACAACCAAGCATATAACAAATAAACACAATATGAATATCAAGCATATAAAGATAAACACAATAATAAGTATGCAAGATATAAACAAGGAGACAAAGAGAGAAGAGCAATCGCAAACACAAGGGATTTGTTTCGAGGTTCGAGCACACTTGCTCTACATCCCCGCCTTCGAAACACGAAGGATTTCCACTATAATTGATCCCACCGGATCACTCCTCGGTGCCGCAACACCTACAAGCCGAGTTCACACTAGAACTCCTTGGACTCTCTAGTCCGTACACACGCAAGCCTACTAGGTCGCCGAGGCCGCACCTCAAACAACAAGTTCGCACCCGAACTCGAAACACCGCGAACACACTTGTCCGCCTCCTCAAAGAACAAATGAAGTCTTTGGTGATCACAACACTTTGATCACCTAAAAACAATCTCACTACAACACTCCTATAGAATGAATATGTCAATGGGTTGCTCAAGTGTTTGTGAGAAAAACAAGGATGAGAGTGGTGGAGGAAAAACTCAAGAAATCACTTTTACACTCTTGATAAAAATTCTCCTTTTGATAGGAATATTTGCTCTCAATTTTGTGGAGAAAAACCTCTGAAAAGAGTAGGAAAAACTGGCTCTAAAAATCTCCAAAAATCTTATGGAAAACAATGCCCAAACCCCCAAATTTATAGGGTTAGAAAAACTAGCCGTTGGGGTCTGACAGGCCTGTCGGTCGACCGGCCAACGGTCATATTTCAGACCGTTGTGCCATCGATCGACCGCCCGGTCGACCGAGGCTAGGATACAGAGAGCAAGTCTCTCTGTCCGGTCGACCGCCCGGTCGACTGGGGCATTTCCAGAGAGCAGAGCTCTCTGGACGGTCGACCGGGTTGGTCCACCGGCCCTCCTGTCAGAACAGGCGTGCACGTCTGTGCACGTCGGTCGACCGCTCGGTCGACCGACTTCAGAACTCGGTCGACCGCTGAAGCCTGGAATTGGGATTTCTGGGAAATGAAAGTTGGTCGTTTTGGCTTAAATAAAATCCCATAAAATACTGAAAAATCTACAAAAATAGTTTTACCAATATACTTTGATAAACAAACATGCTTGCACAAAATCAAGGCATGTTACAAATGATTTAGACTATTTTTTGTAACTAGGAAATATTGGTTCAAAATAAAAACTGTTTTTCCAAAACTTTACCAAATACAAAACAAGATATTTTAAACTCATTTGAAGAATATGGTGCATGGATATGATCCATTACACAAACATGGTGAAATATCTATGTTTTTGACATTAAGCTCTAAACTTGATTTTGGTTAGAAACATGTATATAAGAAATACCAAAAAACAAACGGTATTTTTCCAAAATGAAAAGTCTTTTCTAAAACTGAAAATTCTTTTATGAAAAGACAACTAAATCAAGAGTGTGTGTGTATATGATACTTGAGCAATCCACCAACTATTCTATCCTTTACATTTTATCTAAAAATAAAATCTTCTAAAACAAAGCTAGACACAAGTCTTCATCTTCTTGAAGTCTTCACTTGAAGTCTTCTCATCTTCTTGACTTGGTCCAAACACGATCCAAAAGCTCTTTGGATCACACCTTGCTAGCTCCAAAATTTGACTTTAAATCCTTTGTTGAAGCTATGCACCTATTAAGATCTTGATCATAAATCTGTCACTAATTAAACACAAGATCATTAGTACTATAAATACATGAGTTAATCATCATCAAAACAAGAGTGATGGGCCTTCGGGCCAACAATCTCCCCTTTTTGATGATGACAAAACTCATGAAGTTATATATGTATGGATTAAAGTAAAGCCTCAAAGAAGCTCCCCTTTAACTCATGCATAGCAAATAAACAATAAGATATGGAAATGAAGCACATAAACATGTATGCAAATGTATGACATGTATGCAAATACAACATGCCAAACAATCATCAAGTTCTTATCTCCATACATTTGCAAACAAAACATATATGCATAAACATAAATACTTCTCCCCCTTTAATAATAAAGCAAGGAAAACATGCATATACATCTCAAATACTTCTCCCCCTTTTTGTCAATCATCAACAAAGGGGTTAAAGTAAAAAGAAAATTTTCTCCCCTTTTTGTCATAAACAAATAGATCAATAAGGGGTGCAAACAAATAAGTCAATAAAAGTTTATATGCGATATACATTCGTGAAGAGGAAGACGGTAAAGTAACTTCCCTACACATATACATTACATGAAAGAGGGATGACAAGCCCTAATTCACATAACGCATAATATGCAATGCATAAGAGGAGATGTGAAGCTCCCCCTACACACGTGTACCACATAAAGAAGAGTTGTCAAGCTCCTCAATACAAGATACACTCAACATGAATCTATATGTAGAAAGATGTTAAGCTCTCCTTGCATATAAGAAATACAAAACAAAACATTTTTAACTTTCCTTAAACAAAATTTTTTTAAAGGTATCAGAGCTCTTGTAAAACAATCAAATTTTAAGATACCAAATGTAAATAATCATTATTGTAAAACATATTAATACCAATTGAAATTTATAACAATTTTGACATTGAAACACATTGATACCAATTTAAAATAATGATCAATTTTTTTATTTTTTATAAACTTTGTGCTTTTAAATATGTATACCAAATGGTAAATTAAGCACTAAAACATCATGTATATGTATGATAATAGAAATTGACATTGAAGGCATACATATATAAAAACAAAATTATGAGTATACAAAATATATCAATTGAGATACCAAATGAAATCATGATACCAATTGAAATTATGAAGTGAAAATAGTGTATAACTCATAAACTACCACCCTTTATATGCTCAAGATAAAAGATTTTTCAATTAGGCTTGCAAGGCATACTCGCCCATCCGTCCGCCCATAATGGTTGGAAGGGGTTTTCGAAAATTAGGGTATGAAAAAAAAATATTTTATAGTGAAAACCACTACCCAATGAAGAATAATTAACTTGTTAAAGATAATTTTGAAAACTAGTTAAAGATCCTTCAAACATCAAATCATATGTATTTCATGAATCAAACTAGGTACACAAAAATTTAAGCACTCATGGAATAAAGCTCAAAAATAATCATGAAACAAGGTCATGAATAAACAAATAAAGTGTGAGTGTTCAAACATCATGTAAATAGCATTTTTCATGAAAATGATCATTAAAGCTCAAATCAATCATGAAAAACATAAGAATTCATTTTTCATCATAAAACAAACTTCTAGGTATATGTATGATTTATCCAATTCTAACAATATACATACATATCCCAAACATAAAAAGAGTCTATAAATAGTGTTTGCATGAAGGCAAGAGACTCACGGGTATACATGTATATTTATTAGATTTGAATTCAAAATACATATACATGAAGTAAAACAAGAAAATAGGCAAAACAAGTATAAATGAAAGAGTCATCAAAACTAGACTATACATGTGCATATAGTGGGTACAAATGAGCATGAAGTGCAAACATATATAAATCAATTTGTTCTCACTATTTGTACATGTATAAATACAAGTTTTGATAAAAACTACATTTAAACTAGTATTTACCACATGAAGCACAAAAACAAACAAAACATGAACATGCTATATGATATCACAAATGAAAAAGCATGTAAATAAACTAGGAGTTTAGAAATAGTTACCAAACTAAGGAACTACTCCAAATCTCCAAACATGGTGGTTGTCCCACCAAAACTCCTTGATAGCGGTGCATCAAATGTATGTCCTTCTAGTCCATGCAACCACCACCAAGGCACCAAATCTCTCACGTTTTGTGAGAGCCCTCACCTACATCAAAAACAAAAGGTGGGGATTTTGGTACCCATTTTCTTTTGGGTCCACGGGGGTTAGCATTTAATGGAACCCAAACATTTTTATGATTAGCAAAATTTAAGTGATGTATCCTATCATAACAAAACTTTGCTAAATGGCCTTTGCGACCATAATGTGTACATTTGTACACCTTAGAATGCATATGAGTGTGTGTGTGGTCATGACGTGCAACATATGCATGATGAGAATGATGTGCATGAATATGTGGAGTTTGTTTCTTAGAAAACAAGGACTCCAATCTCTTGTGATTAAATGCACAAGAGCTCAAAGTTGAGCTCAAATCATTTATTTTTTTTCAAAACATTAATCTCACTAGTGGTGGCATGTAAAGCATGGTGAGATAAAGAATCATTTTTCTTTTTCTTTTGAAAAAATTTTCTTTTTCTTTTTCAACAAATTTTCTTTTTAAAGAGTTATTCTCTTGCAAAACAATTTCCTTTTGTTTTTCCACCAAAATAATTTCATTTTTCAAACTAGTGTTTCCTTCACAAAGATCATTTAATTTAGACATAAGGGAAACATTCTCATTTTTCAAAATTTCATTTTCTTTTTCTAAACATGCAATATTATTTTTAAAAGAGTCATTTTCTTTTAGCATGCAATCAAAATTCTTTTTCATTTTCTTGTTATCTTTTTAAGCATGTCATATTTTTCAAGTAATAATTGACAAAATGAAGTAAGCTCATCATATGACATGTTATTTTCTTCACCTACCTCGGATTCGGTAGTTACCTCAAGGGGGTTATCCCCTTGGACCATGTAGCACACGTTGGAGGTGTCGCTTCCAACGTCCGAATCGCTCCCGGCATAATATAGATCCTTTTCGCCAAGGGAGGTGATGATGTTCCAAGCTACAAAAGTCGAGTCAATGTTAGCAACCCTAGATAAATAATCATCATTTAGGGTACTCTTCAAAGCATGTAGGGCTTTTGCATTAGCCTCAAAATTTTTACCATTTAAACAATATGCATAATTAGTTGTGGCAAGATAAACATGAATACCTAAGGCTTTGAGGTATAATGACATCTTAACCTTCCAAATTTGGATGTTAAGAATGTCAAAAGTGGGTGGTGACATGAAATCCATGGTGTGTGTACAAAAATAGTGATTAGCCTAAAATGAGGATCTTTAACTCTAGGTTGTAAGACCCAAATCAAGAGCACTTGGCTCTGATACCAATTGTAAATCACCTAGAGGGGGGTGAATAGGTGATGGCTAATCTAATGGTCACTAAATGCGGAATTAAAAACTATTATGACCTAAACAAAACTTCTTACACTAAACACCACGTATAACACAAGAGTGTAGCCGAATTCCCCGTGAAGGGCTCTGGACTAACTCCTCTAGATTCCCCTAGATAAGGGTTGAGGTGCCGCGTTGGCTCTCTTGATTAAATACAAGTGTTAGCAAACAACCCAAGCATATAACAAATAAACACAATATGAATATCAAGCATATAAAGATAAACACAATAATAAGTATGCAAGATATAAACAAGGAGACAAAGAGAGAAGGAGCAATCGCAAACACAAGGGATTTGTTTCGAGGTTCGAGCACACTTGCTCTACATCCCCGCCTTCGAAACACGAAGGATTTCCACTATAATTGATCCCACCGGATAACTCCTCGGTGCCGCAACACCTACAAGCCGAGTTCACACTAGAACTCCTTGGACTCTCTAGTCCGTACACACGCAAGCCCACTAGGTCGCCGAGGCCGCACCTCAAACAACAAGTTCGCACCCGAACTCGAAACACCGCGAACACACTTGTCCGCCTCCTCAAAGAACAAATGAAGTCTTTGGTGATCACAACACTTTGATCACCTAAAAACAATCTCACTACAACACTCCTATAGAATGAATATGTCAATGGGTTGCTCAAGTGTTTGTGAGAAAAACAAGGATGAGAGTGGTGGAGGAAAAACTCAAGAAATCACTTTTACACTCTTGATAAAAACTCTCCTTTTGATAGGAAATATTTGCTCTCAATTTTGTGGAGAAAAACCTCTGAAAAGAGTAGGAAAAACTGGCTCTAAAAGTCTCCAAAAATCTTATGGAAAACAATGCCCAAACCCCCAAATTTATAGGGTTAGAAAAACTAGCCGTTGGGGTCTGACAGGCCTGTCGGTCGACCGGCCAACGGTCATATTTCAGACCGTTGTGCCATCGATCGACCGCCCGGTCGACCGAGGCTAGGATACAGAGAGCAAGTCTCTCTGTCCGGTCGACCGCCCGGTCGACTGGGGCATTTCCAGAGAGCAGAGCTCTCTGGATGGTCGACCGGGTGGTCCACCGGCCCTCCTGTCAGAACAGGCGTGCACGTCTGTGCACGTCGGTCGACCGCTCGGTCGACCGACTTCAGAACTCGGTCGACCGGTCGGTCGACCGGCTGAAGCCTGGAATTGGGATTTCTGGGAAATGAAAGTTGGTCGTTTTGGCTTAAATAAAATCCCATAAAATACTGAAAAATCTACAAAAATAGTTTTACCAATATACTTTGATAAACAAACATGCTTGCACAAAATCAAGGCATGTTACAAATGATTTGGACTATTTTTGTAACTAGGAAATATTGGTTCAAAATAAAAACTGTTTTTCCAAAACTTTACCAAATACAAAAACAAGATATTTTAAACTCATTTGAACCATATGGTGCATGGATATGATCCATTACACAAACATGGTGAAATATCTATGTTTTTGACATTAAGCTCTAAACTTGGTTTTGGTTAGAAACATGTATATAAGAAATACAAAAAAACAAAACGGTATTTTTCCAAAATGAAAAGTCTTTTCTAAAACTGAAAATTCTTTTATGAAAAGATAACTAAATCAAGAGTGTGTGTGTATATGATACTTGAGAAATCCACCAACTATTCTATCCTTTACATTTTATCTAAAAATAAAATCTTCTAAAACAAACCTAAACACAAGTCTTCATCTTCTTGAAGTCTTCACTTGAAGTCTTCTCATCTTCTTGACTTGGTCCAAACACGATCCAAAAGCTCCTTGGATCACACCGTGCTAGCTCCAAAATTTGACTTTAAATCCTTTGTTGAAGCTATGCACCTACTAAGATCTTGATCATAAATCTGTCACTAATTAAACAAAGATCATTAATACTATAACTACATGAGTTAATCATCATCAAAACTAGAGTGATGGGCCTTCGGGCCAACAATCTAGTGTTGTACGTTAGCTTCACTCTAACTTTGCTTAGCTCCTCTTGGATGTCCGCTTACTTGCTTGCCTGCTTGATAATTTAACTAATATTCTTTTCTTGATAGTTGTGAAGAGTTTGAAATCATTACTCATACTGTTTTTAAAAAACTGTATTATTTTTTTGTATTCATACCGATTTCCTGTATTGGTACTATTTTTCTGTATTCGTCCCGATCCTCAGTATTGGTACCATTTTTTTGTATTCGTACCAATCCCCTGTATTGGTACCATTTTTCTGTATTGTGATACACAATAGTTAATATCTATTGTGCCATCACTTGACATGCTATTACATGCTATGTTGATCACCTGACACCTGTCATGCTATTATTTAACACATGTCACCTGCATGCTATTTCCTGGCACCTGCATGCTATTACCTGACATTTGTATATTATCACTTGTCACCATGCTTAATAATGACTTGTGATTATCATATTATGGGAATCTTGTAACTGCTATCTTATATAATATACAGTGATCCTGTATCTCTAATACTCATGCACTCATGTTATTCTTGTAACTCCTGAACCTGTCGTGCTCCTATTATTCCCGTAAATTGATAATTATATAATAAACTATAAAAATGACAACTTAGGTTCTGTTTGGTTGTCATAATTGGCCATAATTTGTAAGTCGTAATTGGTAAATTCTTTTATAGTTGTAAATGAGTTACATGCATGTAAGTTTTAAAGTATTTGGTTAGAAATATAAAATTGTAAGTAGGAAAGTATATTGTGTTTTACGGTGTTTGGTTGTCGTAATGTGTAAGTCTAAGTGAAAAGTTGACCATAAAATTAACTATTTGGTGATTAAAAATTTTAATATTGCAAATAAATACTAAAAAATGCTAAATATTAGAAAATAATATTAACATAAAAAAATAATACAAATCTGCATCACCACAAAATTAACTGTAAGTGGGCTGTAAGTGAGTGATAATTAGGTTATAAGTGAGTGGTAGTTAGGTTGCGTAAGTCTTTTACGAATTACGGTCCATACAAACACCGTAATTGTAATTAGGCTATAAGTCATTTACGAATTACGGCCTTTTACATCCAAACAAACAGCCCTTTACGTTGAGTATGAGGAAGCTGATGAACTTCAAGTGGTGAATATGTTTATAGTGGTATTAGTTATGTTATGCAACTAAAACTTTCGGTTTTACCTGAGGGCCTCCAGATGTTCCGAGGGGAGCATCGCTCCCTACCTCATGTTATATTTCTGAATGAGTATATAATAAGACCCACCTCCTATACGCCTTACGGCCAGTTCCATACACCTGCAACGAAACACCCTGGACCGTGGTCCCGGGCATGCACGGGACCCAATATAAACATAACCCTTTGGTTTCATCATCAGTTTCTAATAACAACCTTGACTTACTCATATAGGATGTATGTGGGTGGAACGTACGCCTGTACACATACTTAGATATATAGGTCGGACGAGTAATAATAATAAAATGCTAATTAACAATTCATTGTGTTGCTTTGCGATTCGGGTCGTATACACTCGGATTACGGTAACATGAGGCATAAGGTATATAGCGAGGGTTTCCTTATTTGGATTATTCCTTCAATGTACTAGTCTTATAAAGCCATAAACCGAGCTTCGACGACTGGTTTTGTTCGTATTTTATTTTATTCAGTTTTATCGATTTTTATCGATTTTCTGCTGTTTTCTTAGTTTTGAAGACAACTCGGGTTATATGAACTCAGGATACAGTTACGTGAGGTATAAGATATATATATGAAGGCTTGTTTGAATTATTACTTCGACGTACTAATCTCACGGATCAATAATTTGGGATTGTATAACGGGTTTTGCCATATTTACTTCAGTTGATGCCTCATTGCCACCCATGTGTATTTGTGCTCATGACACGATTTTTAATACATGCTTTAGACTTGGATTTATTAATACATGTATGCTTGTCCTTGCACGCCACTTGGCACTTATCATACCACTCGTTGGGGAGTTTTTGACTCCCCTTGATCTACATGTCTAGATCTTGTAACTTGGACGGTGATGGACTTCTTGTGCATTAGAGTTGTACAACAGCAGCGTCATGGATCAGCGGTAGACGACTCCGAGGTCCTTTCCTTTCAAGCCTCCCTGCTCGTCTTTCGGGTTTTTCTTTTGTAACTTGTGAGCGCTTTTACTGTTCTTAATTGTATATCTCCTTGTATTCTCGCATTTGTGCCTATCGGTGATGTAATATTCTTATAATATTGTGTCACATCCTATGATAACTTTATAATTATACTCATATGGCATAATGTATAATGCACCACATACTTTTGTACTTTGATTCTTGCCTATACTGATGTTTAGCGTATGTATGTGAAGGTATTTTCGACCTGCGTGTATATATCGCCGTAACGTCTCTGTACCCGCGGGATCGGGGCATTATAGGATGTACAGAGCCTAGGCTCTCACATCCCCAATACTACTAGTTGGCAAATTAATGATAAAGAAAATTGCAACTGGAATGCATGAGTTCTGGTTACAATCCAACTACAAGTGCAGAGTTATCTATTTTTTCTTGATCGTCCTTCCTTTGAGTCTGAATCCCTTCCGTCTTTTCACTTTTCAGTTCATGTCCTCTTTACACCAACTTAAGATATGAGTAGATAGGTAATGTAGCGGCAGGACAGATATGGTTCACTCTCACTCTATTTTGGTATTCTTTGATTCTAGCAAACCGTATTGTCCTATATTGGATAGTTCTTCGACCTTTTATTCTATTCTTAGATATATATATATATATATATATATATGTATATATATATATATGTGTATATATGTGTATATATATATGTATGTATGTGTGTGTCTATATATATATATATATATATATATATATAGGTATATATATACATATATATATGTATATATATACATATATATATGTATATATATATATATATATATATACATATATATATGTATATATATATATATATATATACATATACATATATTATATATATATATGTATATCTGTATACATATATATATATGTATATCTGTATACATATATATATATATGTATATCTGTATACATATATATATCTGTATATATATATATATATATATATATATATCTGTATGTGTGTATATATATATATATGTATATATATATATATATATGTATATATATATATATATATATATATGTATATATATATGTATATATATATATATATGTATATTATATATATATATATATATATATATATATATATATATATATATGTATATGTATATATGTATATATATATGTATATATATATATATATATATATATATATATATATATGTATATATATATATATATATATATATATATATAATATATATATATATATATACATATATACATATATATATATATATATATATATACACACACACATATACACACACACACACACACACACCCTACATGTATGTATGTATGTATGTATGTGTGTATATATATATATATATATATATATATATATATATATATATATATATATATATATATATATATATATATATATATATATATATATTTATATTATATGGGGGATTAGCATAGAATTGGCGATTAGCATAGAAAGTAAGATAATCATCACTTATATAATCAAATAGGCTATATAACTACACGAGGAGCGTCAGTATGAAACGAATTTTTGAGCTCAAGACTTCTGTCAGATGAAGCTAGGGTATTTTCTATTTATATTATTGATCGAGCCAAACCTGCACATAAAAAATACAGAAGTTTAGAATAGTGCTAGGTCCTCAATGCTACCATGTTGATTAAAAGAAAGAATACAGAGTAATTAAAAGAAAGCAAGCGATTAATTCAGTTGAGTAACGATGAAGAGAAGTAGGATAGTTCCATTGGCTGTCACTGATCGAGCCAAACCTGCACAGAAGAATACAGAGTTTTAGGAACGGTGCTAGGTCCTCAATGCTACCGTGTAGCCTAAGGCTAACGGGTCATGATCCACGGGGAGGAACAACATTGGAAGCAATATGTATGTTTCTTCTTTTAATTAACTAAAACAAATTTAAGAGTTCTCTTCTCAGTTTTAAAAGAAAATACAAATAGTTAAGCTAATTTAAGTTAAAACGAATCTAAAGAAAAAGAAGTGTTTGTTGTTAAAAAAAAGAAAAGGAAAACGAGTTTAAGAAAAGAAATAAAAAGAGAAAGTATTGATTTTGGAACTTATTATATTAATCTAAGAAAGAAAAATAGAAAAGAGATAAGGAAGAAGACTTGCCTCCATTGGAGATTAAACGTACCATGATTCGATGTGAAGTATTGTAAAGCAAAATGAGATAAAAAAGTAGCAATTGATTGGATCAAGTACATTGAAGAAAAGTGAAAAACTTTCATTAATTGTCACCTTCAATATAAGTCTCTTGAGAAAAGATTACAATAGTGTCACTTTATAATAACTCTTCCTCTCTTTTAATCATGTAACTCTCTCTAGCCTAAAATAAAACAAAAATTACATTAAAAAAGAAAATAAAAATCTAAACTAAACTAAACTAAAGCTCTCTCTGGAGTGGTGCCCCCTGCTTTCGAGGTGTGAGGTATTTATAGGGAAGAATTAGGATAGGGATGAGAGTACAGAGGTAGGGGAGCAAACGCTCCCCAGATTTGAAGCCAAGGCCGCAAAAACACGGCTTTTACCGCATTTCCACGGCAAGATCCTGGCAGTAGGGCTAGGATCTAGGTGCGTGTGTCCGTCCATTTGTCCTCTATCCTTTTGTCCTCTTGGATTTTGAATTTCTACTCTGGATTTGACGATATATCATTTGATCTTCAACTCAACCAATTGGGTTTTCAAATAATCTATTTTTCTTAAATTTTAATTGGTATTTATCTCATCTGATATACTCGATCTTCAGATAAGATAGCTTCTATAAACTCTGAATTTGAATCGACCCCTTTTCTTTTGAACTTTTGGATTTAATTGAATAAATCTGTCAATCTCTCTCTTTTCTTCCTTAATTACCCTGCACGCCACTAGATATGAAAATACATTAAATAGCAAAGTTTTATTTAAATATAGATGCAAAAATGTGATACATATGATATGAAAATATGTAATGTACGTGTATGATCACACCCCCACACTTATATTTTGCTCGTCCTCGAGCAAAACAAAAATGTAGAGCTAACCTAACCTAACTCACTTTCGTAGGAATCACGGTTGCACTTAGCATGTGTAACAAGCCGTTAAACCTCTAGGTTACCCCTAGAGGACGAGTTTTTATCTTGTAAGGGTTTTTAATGGATTGCACCCACAAAATTCATAAATAAAGAAAAACAAAGTGTTAGTATTTTTGAAAACACATTTTGAAGGAAAAATATTTGAAGTATTAATGTAAAAATTCAAGTAATTTATAAGTCATAGGATTATCAAAACTTAATAATTCCTAAACTTAGTCTCTATTCAAAGACTTGTGTTCAATCAAGGTAAGGATTAAAATTATATTTCTCATCTAGTCTATTATTTTACCCTAAGTCATATGCACCTTGTGACCGTGAAAATTTGACTCGAGATTCTTCAACTCTAACTCTTATGTCTTATAATGTTTTTTAACATTTATGGCGGTAATATCAAACGAGACTCTTATAGAGATTTGAAGAAACATTGCGATGGAGTGAGTTTTGAGAGGTATAAGCTAGCCAAGAAGGAGGCTAAGAAAGCTGTTCAGAATGCCAGAGTTAAAATGTACAAAGAAGTATATGAGAAGTTGGACACCAAAGAGGTTTAAAAAGGATATATATAGAATTGCTCGAATAAGAAAGAGAAAGACTAGAGACTTATGTATTGTGAGGTATGTCAAAGATGAGGATCAGAAGGTTTTAGTTTGAGATGAAAAAATCAAAGAAAGATGGAGAGAGTATTTTGACAAATTATTTAATGGTAGTTCTACTCAATATTTGGATGATCTTATCATTCAGTGCCAAGATATGAACCGTAATTATATACGCCGAATTAGCGAATCTGAAGTTAAAGAGGCCTTGAAGAGGATGAAGTCAAGAAAAGTTGTTGGCCGGTTGGAATTCCTATTGAGGTATGGAGACACTTAGGAGAGGTGGGCGTGAGATGGCTGACAAACCTCTTTAACAAGATCTGGCTAACTAAAAAGATGCCAAATGAGTGGAGGAAGGGTACCCTAGTACTTCTCTATAAGAACAAGGGTGATATGGTATTTATTGATTTAGAAAAAGCTTATGATAAGGTGCCAAGAGAGGTATTACGGTGGACATTGATGAAAAAGGGAGTTCCCATCAAATATTTTGACATAATCAGGGATATGTATGATAGAGTAGTGGCAAATGTCAGAACTTGTGGAGGCATAACAAGTGATATTTTTATCACAATTGGATTGCATCAAGGATCTGCATTGAGTCCATTCTTATTTTTCCATAGTGATGGATGAGCTTTCTAGAGCTATTCAGGATGAGATACCATGGTGCATGCTATTTGCTAATTATATTGTCCTAGTCGATGAGACGAGAGCTGGTGTAACCGTCCCAGTTAAAATTTTCCGTTTGATTACAATTATCTTAATAATCCAGGCGTGGGACCCATCGTGCTATAATACTTCCATTACTAACATCAGAAAACTCTACACTATACATCGAAAATTCCACTAAGATAACATGTATGATCTAATCATGACTTACCATGCCAACACATATGTTTGATAACCCATAAGAAAACGCAGTCTAAAATTTACCATATCAAAGTATATATATATATTACAAGGTTAGAGTCTAATACCAGGCCCTATAAGGTTTACAAGTCAATGACAACCTCCAACTAATAGTGCGCATGGTTATAAACAGTTATATACATATCAAAAGTAACTTTTAATGCAATGGCTCCGATGGCGCTTGTCCCGCACATTTGGCTTCAAGCGGGTCCTTTACCCTTGTCCAGACCTGGAGGTGGAATTAGAGTAGAGTGAGCTTGACAGCTCAGTAAGTAAAACAATATTTAAGCATGCTTATAAGTAGGTCTACATAGGCTAAATCATCAGGTTGACAAGTGCGTCATTATACCATTTTTATACAATTTTGTTATTAACCAAGAATCCAGTCAGAACACAGTAACAAGGCTCTATTAGTCGACTAGGCCACCCTATAGTCGACTAATACTACTTATAAGCATTCTTAAATATTATTTTACTCACTGAGCTGTCAAGCTCACTCTACTCTAATTCCACCTCCAGGTCTGGACAAGGGCAAAGGACCCGCTTGAAGCCAAATGTGCGGGACAAGCGCCATCGGAGCCATTGCATTAAAAGTTACTTTTGATATGTATATAACTGTTTATAACCATGCGCACTATTAGTTGGAGGTTGTCATTGACTTGTAAACCTTATAGGGCCTGGTATTAGACTCTAACCTTATAATATATATATATACTTTGATATGGTAAATTTTAGACTGCGTTTTCTTATGGGTTATCAAACCATATGTGTTGGCATGGTAAGTCATGATTAGATCATACATGTTATCTTAGTGGAATTTTCGATGTATAGTGTAGAGTTTTCTGATGTTAGTAATGGAAGTATTATAGCACGATGGGTCCCACGCCTGGATTATTAAGATAATTATAATCAAACGGAAAATTTTAACTGGGACCGTTACAGTTGGTATCAGAGCATGCATTATGTACTACCAATATGCTAGGATACATAAAGTAACAACAATAAGCAAGTTTCGAAATCTTTATTTTTATGTCTATTTATCCTTTACGATTTCTTTAAATTCCAAACTTTATTCTATTTATCATGACTCAAAGATCCATATGTTCTACTCACCCTTTGAAGTCGTATGCTCTTCCTCAAGTTTGATATCCCGCTACAACGGAGTCTACAAGTCATAACGCCAATATTAGTTCATAATTAACGAAAATGACGCAAGAGGGTATAGTCCTAGAAGTCTTTTCTTACCGTTCAACCAATGACTCTTCCCCCTTACGTGCAGACATGTGATCATAGTTAGGTAGTGAGTCTTATGTGGCGAAATAACTATGAGTCAAACGGTAATTAAGTATTTTCCTCGCATCAGAATCAGGGTGCCCGGACATCCTGATTCGGGTGAGTTGACTAAGGGTACGGGCTCTCAGTAACAACTTCTAGTGGGATAGGACACTGGGACGAGGAAATGCATTAAATTATCTATTGAATCTAAGTTATTCTAAAAACATGAGACTTATAAGTAGACTAAGGATAAGTATAGTTGCAAGTGTGTCTATATATGCTGCTTCTTGATTATAGCCGTATGTTGAGACTATTTCATGGGCTTGAGATTGATACGACCCTTTTTGTTTACATGTAGATGGGGGACTCCGACGTATATTGGCCAGTCTCTAGCTCAGATAGTTCGAGTGAGAGCTGGGTGGCGGATTCCATGGATTGGGGGTATGAGTCGGGCGAGACTGATCCAGAGGATATAATTACAGCCCCAGATCGCGTAGATTATGAGGAGGTTGAGTCTCAAGCATCTAATGAGCCTGAACCAACCATTGTTGATACAGAGAGCTTGGTGGGAGATTCACTTGAGGTAGCAGAGACGGAGCACTCTAGCACAATAAAAGAAGAGACCCGAAGAGGATTCACATATGGAGGTGTCTTTTGGGACGAAACGTGAGAAAATGATATGGACCTTTATGATGATCTGGACGACTGGTGCTGCGCCGGGGACGAATCACCAGGAGAGGACCCCGAGGAAGATATGGATGATAGCGATGATAGTAGCAGCACTAGCGGAGCTTCAAGTGGGGATACTCTACCCTATGAAGGGTGAACCTTTGAGCCGACACTTTTTGATGTATATATATGTGTAGGCCTAATATGTTAGATGATGGATATCCTTAGAGTTGTTGTATGTGCCCTGGCATATCTCAAATGAATGCACATGGGTTAGTCCGGATATCCAAGAAGGTAGACATGTCAGTATAATATCTTTGTATCCATGTTTGAATGTACACACACACACACACACACACACACACACACATATATATAACAAGTTGCTTGTTTGCAAAAGTAATGTTATTAACATGATTGCATGAGACTAAAGTTTTATCCCAATTTATTTCTAATTGTGTAGTATGTTGATTAGACGCCCTTATTTTAATAGGAGGAACGCGTGGATCTGAACCAACTACCACCTGATGAGTCCCTGTCGCTCAATACGTCACACTACAGTGTGATGGGGAGCGCACACCCCGTGAACAATGATGGAGACTCTGAAGTTCAAATAGGAGGGAATGAGGGAACTCCAGGGGTGATGCCGGAGTGGCTCGCACAATTAATGACCAGAGCGAGTAATAACAACTCCCACCGAGCACTGGAGCAGTTTCAGAAGATGAAACTGCCCGTATTTGAAGGGGAGACGGACCCCTTACAAGCCGAAGCATGGCTTCTCCAAATAGAGAAGATCCTAGACGTTATGAACTGCACCAATGAACAAAGGGTATCTTTCTCTTCTTTTATGTTCCAAAAGGAAGCGGAACATTGGTGGAGGGCGGTGAAACATAGTATGAGGAATGCAAGGGAATCAATCACTTGGGAATTCTTGGTGAACAAATTCACTGAAAAATACATCCCGGAGACGGCCAGAGATAAGATGGCGACAGAATTCTTGGAACTACGTCAAGGTTCTATGAATGTGTCCCAGTATGTCAAAAGTTCACTCAGTTATCCAGGTATGCTGATGCCTTGGTAAGGAATGAAGCAGAAAGGACGAAGAGGTTCGTAAAAGGCCTAAGATCAGAGATTGAGGCCGACTGATTCCGTTACAACTGAGGAATTATCTCCAGGCGGTAGAAAGAGTTTTGGAGGTAGAAATGGATATGCAGGAAGGTCAGGAAGACTGGGTGGAGGAAATTCCCAACCCTAAGCGCCCCCGATATCAAGGACCCTCATTGATGATGGCATCAGGATCCACCAGTGGCAAGGGGTTTGGGTCTAATACCACTTTTCAAAGGGGAGGAGGAGCCAGAAGCAGGAGAACATGGTTGAGGGACAGAAACACTCCCCGAAAACACAAGCTACCTCGGTATTACACCCCAGAATCTCGGAGGCTCCTTGGTGTCAGAGATGCAGAGTAAACCATTTTGGAAACTGCCTCCTAGATAGAGCTTGCTTTAATTGTGGAGGGGTGGGACATTTAAAGAAAAATTGTCCGACAAGGAGCGGAAGCCAAGGGCAGAGTAGAGGAAGTGGGAGGCCAACCATGAGGACGAATCCTCCCAGAGGACAAGCCAGTAACTTCATGCCGCCCAGTAATGCCCCACGTCCTGCTGCAACTCAGTCATCGGTTCAGCAACCACGGGTGCAAGGAAGAACTTTCGCATTGACCCACGGGAAGCAATGGCCTCAAATGCAGTGGTGGAAGGTATGATCTCCATATCAGGACACATTGCCCATGCATTGTTTGACCCTGGAGCTACTCATTCATTCGTATCTAGTGCTTTTGCTTATAAACTAAATCAAGTATCAAAACCCCTAGGATTTCAGTTGGTTGTGTCCACACCTATAGGGGAAAATTTGATAGCTAGCACTAGATATGCGAATTGTAAAGTGATAATTGGAGAAATGAAAACATCTATTGATTTGATTAAGCTAGGCGAAATGGAGTTCGACGCCATACTAGGAATGGACTGGTTGTCTGCCTGTAGTGCTCATGTGGATTGTAATAAGAAGAGGATTATCTTTAAAATGGAAGGGACTCCGGAGTTTATTTTTGAAGGAGAAAAAGTTAGTTATGATATACCTCACATATCAGCCATCAAAGCCACCAAGTTAATGAAGCAAGGGTGCCAAGGATTTCTGGCTTCAGTGTTGGATACCACCAAGACTGATATAAAAATTGAGACTATCCCAGTTGTGAATGAGTTCCCTGATGTATTCCCGGAAGACTTACCAGGCCTGCCTCCAGATCGGGAAGTAGAATTTACAATAGATGTAATACCCGGTACTGCCCCAATTTCTAAGGCACCATACTGTATGGCCCCTGCAGAAATGAAAGAACTTAAAACTCAATTGCAGGACTTGTTAGACAAAGATTTCATTCGGCCAAGTGTATCTCCCTGGGGAGCACCGATACTATTTGTAAAAAAGAAGGATGGGAGTATGAGACTATGTGTTGACTACCGGGAATTGAATAAGGCAACTATCAAGAATAGATACCCTCTTCCTCGAATTGATGACTTATTTGATCAATTACAAGGGTCTTGTATATTTTCTAAGATAGACCTTAGATCGGGGTATCATCAGTTGAAGGTCAAACCTGAAGATGTGTCCAAATCGGCTTTCCGGACAAGATATGGACACTTTGAATTTCTAGTCATGCCTTTTGGACTCACTAATGCCCCGACAGCATTTATGGACTTAATGAATCGGATGTTTCAACCATATCTAGACCAGTTTGTAGTGGTATTCATTGATGATATTCTGGTCTATTCAAAGAATACAGAAGATCACGAGAAACATCTTAAAATAGTCCTTCAAATCTTAAGAGAAAAGCAACTCTATGCAAAATTGAAGAAATGTGAATTTTGGCTAGAGCAAGTAGAGTTTCTTGGCCATATTATATCCAAGGAAGGAATATCAGTGGACCCGATAAAAATCGAAGCAATCCGAGACTGGCCTAGACCCACAAATGTTACTGAAGTTCGAAGTTTCTTGGGATTAGCTGGATACTCAGAAGATTTGTGGAAGGATTTTCTCTAATTGTGGCACCAATGACCCAACTAACTAGAAAGAATAAGAAGTTTGCATGGGGAGAAGAACAAGATAGGAGCTTCCTGAAGGTTAAAACTAAACTGACATCTGCTCCTGTCTTAATTGTACCTTCAGGGACTGAAGGATTTGCCATTTTTAGTGATGCATCAAAACTGGGATTGGGATGTGTGTTAATGCAACATGGAAAAGTTATTGCCTATGCATCCCGACAATTGAAGATCTATGAAAGAAATTACCCCACTCATGACTTGGAATTAGCCACTGTGATCTTTGCTTTAAAGATCTGGCGACATTACTTGTATGGAGTGTCTTGTGAAGTTTTTACTGATCATAAGAGTTTAAAATACATCTTCACACAAAAGAACTGAACATGAGGCAGAGGAGCTGGTTGGAACTAATGAAGGACTATGATATTACTATCCAATACCACCCTGGGAAGGCCAATGTGGTGGCTGATGCTTTGAGCCGAAAATCAGGAGGAATCATGGCCACTTTGATGACTCGTCAAGCAAGAATATTAAGGGATCTAGAAGAAATGCAAATAGAAGTGCGAGTCATTGATCCTTCTAATTCTAAGTATCAACTGAATCAAGTAAGTATTCGATTTAATCTATACGACAAAATCAAAGAGGCCCAACAAGGAGATGCTCAAATAAAGAAAATTATGAAGAAAGTACAAGAAGAAGAACTCAAGGAGTTCCAAATAGAAGGAGATGTACTGCGATTCGGACGCAGATTATGTGTGCCAGATGTGACAGAGATCAAAGAAGAAATAATGAAGGAGGCTCATAGTACACCATATACCGCTCATCCATGGAGCACAAAAATGTATCAAGATCTGCGTCGTAACTTCTGGTAGGATGGAATGAAAGTAGACATTTCTAATTTTGTCCACAAGTGTTTAGTCTGTCAACAAGTGAAGGCGGAACATAAGAAGCCCTCAGGTTTGTTGGTGCCTTTATCTATTCCTGAATGGAAGTGGTGTCAAATTGCTATGGACTTTGTCACTGGGCTTCCTCGGACGTCCCAAGGACTAGATACAGTCTGGGTAGTAGTAGACAGACTTACTAAATCTGCCCACTTTCTGCCTATCCGGATCAATTATTTAATGGAAAGACTGGCTCAGGTATATGTCCGAGAGATAGTTAAATTGCATGGAGTACCTGAATCCATTGTATCAGATCAGAATCCTAGATTTCAATCTAGATTTTGGAAGAGCTTATCCAAAGCTATGGGCACTAAATTGCAACTCAGTACAGCAGCCCACCCCCAAACGGATGGACAGTCAGAAAGAACCATTCAAATATTGGAAGATATGTTGAGAACTTGTGTACTAGATTTTGGGGGAAGCTGGGACAACTATTTACCCTTAGTGGAGTTTGCTTATAATAATAGTTATCAGTCCACTATTGGTATGCCTCCATTTGAAGCATTGTATGGGAGAAAATGTAGATCACCAATCTGTTGGGAGGAAGTCGGGGATAGAAGATTGTTCGGCCCTGATGTAATTCAAGAAGTTACTGAGAAGATCAAGTTAATCAAGGAAAGGATGAAAGCAGCCCAGAGCAGACAGAAAGCTTATGCGGACAATCGTCGCAGACCACTGGAATTTGAGGTGGGGGATAGTATTTTTCTGAAGGTATCTCCAATGAAGGGAGTAAGACGCACCGGCAGTAAGAACAAATTAGCCCCTAGATATGTGGGTCCGTTTGAAATACTGGATAAAATTGGACCGGTTGCTTATCGTTTGGCCCTACCTCCCGCCTTGGAAAGGATGCACAATATATTTCATGTCTCTCAGCTGAGGAAGTATGTGCCCGATTCTGATCACGTAATCTCCTATGAACCTCTGCAAATACTAGAAGACATGTCTTACGCGGAAGAACCAGTGCAAATTCTTGATCGCAAGGAGAAGCAATTGAGAAGCAAAAATATTTCCTTGGTCAAGATCTTATGAAGAAATCAAAACATAGAAGAAGCCACTTGGGAACTGAAAGAGGAGATAAGAAAGGCCTATCCACATTTATTCCAAGGTACGTTAAGTTTCGAGGACGAAACTTTCATAAGGAGGATAGAATGTAACACTTTCTTTAATTAAGCATCCTTTTGCCTAAATATTCATACCTTAAAGGGGTAATGGGAAATGGAATGCATGCTAGATACCTTATTGATTTCATGCTTATTAAATGTGTATGTATAAAAATGAATACATAAGTATGTATACACCCATGTATGTAGATATAGGAATACCCCTCATGTGGTTGACTTACCACCATCTCTCTCACCATACATGAGGTACATGTACCTCATGGAGAGGGGGGAGGCATGGAGCTTTGTCATAGGGCATGGTGTAGGGTAGAGTGATGGGTTGAATAGGGACACTTGGCACATTCTTGTGGGAGGTTAGAGGCTATAAATAGGGAGGATGAAGGGAATTACCTCATTTGATAAAACTCTCTCTCTCTCTCTCTTCATCCCAAAGTCCCAAACTCTCTCCCTCTCTTCCCTTTTCTGCAGCAAAACCAGCAACAGCAGCCAAAGGTAGCATCAACAGCAGCAAAAGGCAGCAGCAATAGCAGCAACCAAACAGCCCTATTTCCTCCATTTCTCTTTCATAAAAACACTCCTTTACCATCTAAATTCCCCACAAACTTTTCTTCAGTCCACATACAAGAAAAAGGTTCCGTATTCCTCCAAGAAACCGTTAGAACGAGTCAAGGAGTGATCTAGAACTAGAAGTTGAAGGGGAATTTAGATGGTAAAGGAGTGTTTTTATGAAAGAGAAATGGAGGAAATAGGGCTGTTTGGTTGCTGCTATTGCTGCTGCCTTTTGCTGCTGTTGCTGCTGCCTTTTTGCTGCTGCCTTTGGCTGCTGTTGCTGGTTTTGCTGCAGAAAAGGGAAGAGAGGGAGAGAGTTTGGGACTTTGGGATGAAGAGAGAGAGAGAGAGAGAGAGAGATTTTATCAAATGAGGTAATTCCCTTCATCCCCCTATTTATAGCCTCTAACCTCCCACAAGAATGTGCCAAGTGTCCCTATTCAACCCATCACTCTACCCTACACCATGCCCTATGACAAAGCTCCATGCCTCCCCCCTCTCCATGAGGTACATGTACCTCATGTATGGTGAGAGAGATGGTGGTAAGTCAACCACATGTGGGGTATTCCTATATCTACATACATGGCTGTATACATACTTATGTATTCATTTTTATACATACACATTTAATAAGCATGAAATCAATAAGGTATCTAGCATGCATTCCGTTTCCCATTACCCCTTTAAGGTATGAATATTTAGGCAAAAGGATGCTTAATTAAAGCAAGTGTTACAGCTGGGGTAAATGTCATATTGGAGTTATGGAGGCAAACTCTGGAGTTATGGAGGCAAACTCTAGAATCTCGAGGTTTTAGATTAAGTAGGGCCAAAATAAAGTATATAGAGTGTAAATTCAGTAAATAGAGAATCCGAGATTATAGTATTGTAAGACTAGATGAACAAGAAATACCAATGAGCAGTCATTTTAAGTACTTAGTTCTATTATCCAAAAGGATGGAGAGATCGATAGTGATGTCAACCATAGGATCCAAGCCTGCTGGTTGAAATGAAGGAGCGCAACAGGAGTTTTATGTGATCGTCACATTTCGTTATAGCTGAAGGGAAGTTTTATCAGACTGCTATTAGGCCAGCTTTGTTATATGGCACAGAATGTTGGGCTATAAAGAGACATCATGCCCAGAAGATGAGTATAGCAGAGATGCGCATAATTCCTTGGATGTGTGGCAACACGCGGAGAGATAAGGTGAGAAATGAGGATATTCGTACTAAGATAGGTGTAGCCTCTATAGAAGAGAAGATGAGAGAAAATCGCCTACGATGGTTTGGTCATGTGCGACGTAGACCTACAGATGCGCCAGTCCGGCGAGTAAAGCATATCAATTTAGGGAAGTTAAAAGAGCGCAGGGGAGCCCGAAGAAAACATGGATGGAGATAATACGAAAGATATGGAGGCTAAAGGTCTTAGTGAAGGCATATTGCTCGATAGGAATAAGTGGAGAAAGCTGATCCATGTGCCCAATTCAGCGTAATTCTCTTTTGGTTCATGTAGCCTACCCCAAATACTTGGGACAAATGGGTTAGTTGTTGTTGTTGTTTGTATTTATGGCGGTAATATCCCCTAGCTCTATTAAGCTTTCTAATTTTTTCATGTAACGAGCCTTAGTCGGTGACTCCCAAACCGGACGGTATTAGGGCACCGGTCGAGAAAACACCCCTAAGACCTAAGGACTCGAGCAAACAAGGCCACAAAACTAAGGATTTATTTATTACATGGACCACTTTTAGGCGTGAATACTTATGGTTTATGAGGCACAAATACTCAACTTAATCAGAAGATTTAAAATATATTTTTTTATAAGGCATAAAAATCCTTGTTTTTGAACCCTAAGTGTGTAAGTGTATAAAGTATGCATATTTCATTAAAGTAAAAGTCAAGACTAAATTACTTTTCCAAATTTTCTTCCTAACCTAAAAATCAAACAAATAATTTTATTTTGACCAAATATAAGAAATCCTAATTATGATCCTCTTATTCCTTAAAATTAACTTAATTTCTTACAAAAATAAGTCAGAGTATTATTTTTCTTTTTCAAAAAGTTTTAAAGAAAGGATTTTTTTCATATTTTTTTATTATTAGTAAAACCCTAAGTTAGTATGTTAGTAACCCCCCCCCAGACCTAACTCATGCATTGTCCTCAATGTATGAATGAAATGCAATAATACATGAAAAAGGTGAAAGAGAAGGAAAATTGTCACCTCAAGGTGGTGGTTCTGGTGGTGGTCTCATTGGCCTAAGCGTTTCTACCCAATTTAGATACTGTGAATTTTCATGGAACTCACCTTTCATGACCTCTTTCTTATTAACATTTTTATACTTTCCAATATGAATAGGATCATGCAAGATCCTAGTATGAATTTGTCCCGGTAATATGACTAATCTTGGGATATCGTCACGGAGTCATATTGATCTAAACCTTTGTCCAACATGAAATGTGGTTTCGTGGAATGGATGATTTAGGCTCAACAATGAAAGGAATAAGAACCGATACTGACTCGGGAATAAAACTCAAATCAAGTTCAGATTTGAGAGTCGGAGTTGGTCCATGAGTTTGGTCCAAATCATAGAATTGAAGCTCACATTCATTTTTCAACAATGGAATGTAACTATCCAAAATAGGTTGTTCATGTTCAAGCTCTATAGGGGCAGGAATCAGTGTTGGCTTCAGAATTGGGTCCAAATCAGGTAAGAATACCGGAGTCAGCATAGATTCAAAAAGTGAAACTAAATTATAACATTGAAAATTGATGTCTTATTAGTCTACAATTTTGGACTTTTATATCGCATTTTCCTACCGATTTGTGAATAAACTATCATTTCTAAACCGTGTTTTAGTCTATTTTGCAGATAATCAAAAGTTCAAGGGCATATAGGTAATAAGAGCTTAATTATGCCCATTTTGGGTAATTAAATTCAGATTTCTTGGAGGCCAAGGTAGAGAGTTTCTAGAAGATACATTGAATTTAGATGTTGGCACGTGTCTGACGAAAATCTGGATGCAAAAACCTGAATCCAAGAATACTTGAAAGGTCCCCGAAGAGAGATGAAACCGTTCGCCAAAACTAGGAACCTAAGTCCCTGGTATGGCTGTGGAAACGCGACTATGACCACGTTTCATGGCCATCTTGGCGAGCCACGTGTTGATTTTTGATGCCTAGCCTCGTCTCGTCTTCTGGAACCTCCTATTGCCTATAAATACCTCTGCAGAGACCTGAGACGCAGGCAGATCAGTGAGTAGGCTAGGTTTTTTCTCTTCTAGTTGTAGAGTAGGATTTTTTTCTTCTTTTATTTTGCATTTTTATTTTATTTTTAGATCATGTAGTAGGGCTGAGATGATTCAGAGAGAGATAGAGAGATATTGATGTAATTGAAATCACCTAGAGGGGGGGTGAATAGGTGATAGGCTAATCTAATGAACTAAATGCGGAATTTAAAAACTAATTGCAACAACACTTAATACAACCAACGAGTGTAGCCGAATTCCCGGTGAAGGGCTCTGGACTAACTCCTCTTGATTCCTCTAAATAAGAGTTAAGGCGCTATATAAAGCTCTCGTGGTTAAGTACAAGTGAGGCACACAAACACACAAGCATGTATATGATATAGCAATATGAATCAATGCACAAAGTAAAGAGAGAGAAAGTAAGAGTCAATGGATCAAGCACAAACAATAAGATTTGTTTCGAGGTTCGAGCACCCAGCTCTACATCCCCGCCTTCACCCAGAAGGATTTCGAATCCACTAGCTTGTCCACACAGGACTCCCACACAGGGAACCTCCACCGAGGATTTGGGGCAACAACAATCGGGAGTACACAACTCCTCTCTTTACAAACACAACCTCTACACTTAGAGGTTAGGCACAAAGCCTCCACAAATCGATCACCTCACAACTTGAGGGATAAGCACAAAGCTAAACAAGGATCACCTCACAACTTGAGGGATACAACCCAATTGCATAACCTCCTCTACACAAGAGGGAAAGGCACAAAGCCAAGCAATGATGAGGGTCTACAACTTGGTGATCAAAAGACCACAAACCAATACTTTTCCCACAAACACAAAGATCCTATAGATAGGATAGAATGAAGCTCAAGTGTGAGAAAAGCAAAGGAATGAAAAATAAATACTCAAAGAAAATCCTTGGGAAAAACTAGAAGTAAAGATGAAGAAGTTGAATCAAAACACTTTTCCCAAAAATCACTTTTCTTTGATTTTCTAAAACCCTAGAAAACACCAAATAGTATGACAACTTTTGAGCCCAAAAACTTCTTTTTGATTGCTATGAAAACACTAGTAAGATCAGAAATTTAGCTCTCTAAAAACTTGTTAAAAACTATTAAGAGAAAACCCATTTTATAGCTTCTTCAAAGAACTAGTCGTTGCAGCCAATTATGGTCAGATTTGACCATCCGGTCGATCGCCCGGTCGACCGGCCAACGGTGTAAATTTGACCGTTAGCAACTGCCGGTCGACCGCCCGGTCGACCGGGCCCTGAACCAGAGAGCAACGGCTCTCTGGCCGGTCGACCGCCCGGTCGACCGGAACAACCCGAGAGTGGGTTGCTTTCAGTCGGTCGACCGGCCCAAGGGGCTGGCTGCGTGTACGTTTGTGTGCACGTCCGGTCGACCGGCTCCTGGTCCGGTCGACCGTGCGGTCGACCGCCAGAGCCTGGCAGAAAATAGTTTATAGGGCAGAGAAACTTGGTTTTTAATGGCCAAATAAATTCCATAAAATCTCTAAAAATTCACAAAAATAAGTTCAGTATAATACATTGATATACAAACTTGTGTGAAAAATTTCAACACAAATTTCAAACTTTTTGAACCATTTTTGTGTTATGAAAATATTGCCGAAAACCAAAATCCGTATTTTCTAAAACTTGGGTATTTCAAATGGAAATCCGATTTTACCAAAACTCATCCAAATACAAAAACATGATATAGAAACAACTTTTAGGCATGATGCATATGGATATAATCCAATATACATGAAACATATATATCCATGTTTTTGACTTTAAATACGAAAATATGTTTTGTTAAAATACCAAAACACCAAATACATGAATAGGCATATCAAACTAAGTTTGTTTAAGATATGAAGCATACATGTATATAGAACAAATCTAATATATATTTAAACAATGTAAACTTGTTATGATACTATCTATTCATGAAAACCAAGATCGGTTAAACCAAAACCGAAAAACCAATATCAAAACATAAAACGTGTGTGTGTTGTGAACTTGAGCATATCACACTATCTAATCTTTAACAATAGATCTAAACACATAAACTAAACTATGTACCAAGTCTTCTTGACGAACTCCGTCTTCAAGTCGACTCGATCCAAACCGTGATCCACCGAGCTTGACTCTAACGAGTGCTATATATGATCTTTGACGCTCGGGCTCTTGAATCACCATGTGAAAGCTTCCAAACCATATTTGTTGAAGCTAATCACCTACTAATATCTTGGTTAAAGATCTGAAACTAAACATTACAAGATTATTAGTCAACATAACTACATGAGTTAATCATCATCAAAACTAGAGTGGAAGGCCTCTGGGCCAACAATCTCCCCCTTTTTGATGATGACAAAACTCATGGAGTTATATATGCATAGATTAAAGTTAAGCTTCAAAGAAGCTCCCCCTTAACTCATGCATAGCAATAAACAATAAATATATGCAATGAATATTAAACATGACAATGCATAGACATGCATAAAACAAGCTTTTGATACCAAACACAAAAACATACTCTTGAAACAAAACATGAAATGCATCAACATGCATAAACATAAACATGTTCTTTTAAATAATGCTCTTGATACCAATTAAAAGATAATCAATATATAAAGATTCTTGATATCAATAAAACAAAAATAATAAGAGAAGTACAAAACAAAAACAATAAAATACTTCTTCCTCTTTTTGTAAATAAAACAAATAACAATCATGCATATAAAAATCATGCATATAAACTCAAATACTTCTCCCCCTTTTTGTCAATCATCAACAAAGGGGTGAAATCAAAACAAACATGATATCAATTAAAAAAAATATATCAATGTAGTGTATCATGATACCAATTGAAATTAAACAAGTTAAACATCTTGATACCAATTGTAAGTATTTTTTATTTTGAACATATGATACCAAATTAAAATCAATATTAATTTTTCAATCATTTTTCATCATAAAGTATGGGAGTGGAAATCAAAGGTAAACAAAATACCAATTGAAAGATAAAGTACGAATTTTCTCCCCCTTTATGAAATACCAAATAAAACGATGCATAAGCTTGTATTAGGACCAATTGAAAACTAATCCAATTGAAATATGATATGCATTAAAAATCAAGTTTTGGGTTATGCTAAGCTTGATTTTGCAAAACTAAAATTTGTGATATCATTGAGCACAAATTAAACATATATGAGTATACAAAAAGAATGTCAATATTGATACCAATTGAAATGATCCAATGATACCAATTGAAACAATAATAAGGTCAAGTGTATAACTCATATTACCTACCACCCATTTCATGCACATGTTTAAAAAAAATGATTTTCAATAAAGAACATACAAGGCATGGTCGCCCAACCAACCGCCCTTTAATGGGTAGGGGTTTTCAAACGTAGGTTTGAAAATAGAGTATGTTTGAAAAACTCTACCATAATGAAGAATACGAACTCGTTATATGAAAAATTTGGAAAACTAGTATGAAATCCTTCAAGCAAGGAACAAAACAAAAATATATTTCATGAAACACATGTAAATCATATGGTCACTAAACACTCAAAGTCCATAAAGCCCATATCATACTCATGAAAACACAATCATGAGAAACATTTAAATGAAGTGAGTGCACAGGTGTTATGTGAAACACATAATCATGAAACTGGTCAATTAAGCTCAAAATTCCTTAAAACATGAAACACAAGAAAATCATCAAAACGATTTAATCTTCAAGGCATATGTATGTCATGTACAAACTAAAGTATACATACATATCCAAATATAAACGAGTCCACAAATGTATATGCATGAAGGCAAGTGGCTCAAGGATGTATATGTATAGATAATAGTTTGGACAAGATGAACATATACATGAAGTTAAACATATAAACATGAAAAATATGAAAAATGGGGAATACAAGTCAAATGTATGAATCATCAAAACTAGACTATACTAGTACATCAAATGAGTACAAATGAGCATTCAAGTACAAACATATAATGATCTATTTGTGGCTCACTAGTTGTACAAGTATATATCCTAGCTTTAATGAAAACTAACATCCAAACATGTAATCAAAACATGAAGCATCAAAACAAAACTCATAAACATCCATATGATCATTATGACAAATACATGTGCGTTAGATCTATGATTTACATGATAGCTAAAACATAGAGAGAACACAAAATATGGGTCCATATTAAACATGGGTGTCTCAAATACTAATCATGTATGCCACTAATCTAATAAACATGGCATATGCATAATGAACATCAAAACAAGACATGCTACAAATGAATGATCTAATAGGCATGCAAACATAAAGGGAGTAAGAGATTGTTACCAAACCAATAGGGCACATCTCCATGTCTCCAAAACATGGTGGTCCTCTCCACCAAACTCCCCTTGAAAGTGATGCATCCAAATTGTTCTCTTTAAGCATGGAACGCATCCACTTCAAGTCACCATCACTCTCACGTCATGCGAGAGCCCACACCTACATCAAATACAATAGGGGTGGTCTTTGGTACCCATATCCTTTTGGGTCCATGGGGGTTAGCACCTTTCCTAACCCAAACATACTTAGTTGCTAAATTTGAAACATGTATACGATCATAGCAAAACTTAGCAAGGTGGCCCTTACGTCCACAATGTGTACAAGTGTACACATGAGCATACATTGTGTGATGGGTGTGTCCGTGAGGATCATGTGTATGCCGTGGATGGTGTGCATGCATAGATGGAACTTATTTCTTTCGAAACAAAGATTCCAAGCGTGTATGGTTCATGGCACAATGGTTCAAAGTAGAGCCCAAACAATCCATATTCTTCTTTAACAAATTTATATCATTTTCAATTATAGAAGAAGTGGAGCATGCAATAGGTGAGCTAGGTGAAGCTACACTAGCATGGCAAACATGTGAATCAATATCATTTTTCAAAGATTTATTTTTATTTAAAACTAAATCTAATTCTTTTGAAATAAAATTAATTTCATTTTTCAAAGAATGGTTATCTTTTAAATAAAATCTAATTTTGAAGGTAAAACCTCATTGTTCTTCAAAACATCATCACAATCATTTTTACTTTTCAAAAATTCATTTTCCTTTAGGGCAAGGTCTAGTTGAGATTTAAGTGAGTCACGTTCACTAGATATCTCTTCCTTCTCTTGCAAAACCAAATCAAGTCTTGAACACAAATCCTTGTTTTCTTCTTTTAAAATAAGACTATCCTTTTTCAAAAGTTTGTATTTTTCAAGCAATTTTTCACATTTTGTAGCAAGTTCATAATTTATGGCTTGTGCCTCTAAACACTCATTGCAATAGGAACTAGTGCTAGCATCTAGTTGAGATTCCGATTGTACCTCAAAGGAGTCATTTCCTTGGACCATGAAGCAATGTTCGTCGGACTTGTCTCTCCTAAATCTCCTCTTCTTTTCGATAATCTTTAGTAGCTCGGGAGAAGTCAAAATGCTCCTACTGCAAAAGCCGAATCATAGTGAGCAAACACATGTAAATGTTCTTTACGAAGAGATGCTCTAAGTGCCTTTAGGGCTATTGCATTGGCCTCTATATGCTTGCTATCATTAGGGTAGGATTCCTTGGTAATGGCTTTGTAAACATTATATCCTAGGGCTTTTAAATGCCAACTCATCAATATCTTCCATGTGTCAATTTTAGAGATATCAAACATGGGAGGGCTATCCATGAGAGCAAACTATATGTGTGCAAGTGTAAATGCAAATGTAGATTAGCAAAACTAAGATCACACTCCTAGGTGGTTAAACCTAATATCAGGAGCGTAGGCTCTGATACCAATTGAAATCACCTAGAGGGGGGTGAATAGGTGATAGGCTAATCTAATGAACTAAATGCGGAATTTAAAAACTAATTGCAACAACACTTAATACAACCAACGAGTGTAGCCGAATTCCCGGTGAAGGGCTCTGGACTAACTCCTCTTGATTCCTCTGAATAAGAGTTGAGGCGCTATATAAAGCTCTCGTCGTTAAGTACAAGTGAGGCACACAAACACACAAGCATGTATATGATATAGCAATATGAATCAATGCACAAAGTAAAGAGAGAGAAAGTAAGAGTCAATGGATCAAGCGCAAACAACAAGATTTGTTTCGAGGTTCGAGCACCCAGCTCTACATCCCCGCCTTCACCCAAAAGGATTTCGAATCCACTAGCTTGTCCACACAGGACTCCCACACAGGGAACCTCCACCGAGGATTTGGGGCAACAACAACCGGGAGTACACAACTCCTCTCTTTACAAACACAACCTCTACACTTAGAGGTTAGGCACAAAGCCTCGACAAATCGATCACCTCACAACTTGAGGGATAAGCACAAAGCTAAACAAGGATCACCTCATAACTTGAGGGATACAACCCAATTGCACAACCTCCTCTACACAAGAGGGAAAGGCACAAAGCCAAGCAATGATGAGGGTTTACAACTTGGTGATCAAAAGACCACAAACCAATACTTTTCCCACAAACACAAAGATCCTATAGATAGGATAAAATAAAGCTCAAGTGTGAGAAAAACCAAAGGAATGAAAAATAAATACTCAAATAAAATCCTTAGGAAAAACTAGAAGTAAAGATGAAGAAGTTGAATCAAAACACTTTTCCCAAAAATCACTTTTCTTTGATTTTTCAAAACCCTAGAAAATACCAAATAGTATGACAACTTTTGAGCCCAAAAACTTCTTTTTGATTGCTGTGAAAACACTAGTAAGATCAGAAATTTAGCTCTCTAAAAACTTGTTAAAAACTATTAAGAGAAAACCCATTTTATAGCTTCTTCAAAGAACTAGCCGTTGCAGCCAATTATCGTCAGATTTGACCATCCGATCGACCGCCCGGTCGACCGCCAATGGTCTAAATTTGACCGTTAGCGACTGCCGGTCGACCGGGCCCTGAACCAGAGAGCAACGGCTCTCTGGCCGGTCGACCGCCCGGTCGACCGGAACAACCCGAGAGTGGGTTGCTTTCAGTCGGTCGACTGGCCCAAGGGGCTGGCTGCGTGTACGTTTGTGTGCACGTCCGGTCGACCGGCTCCTGGTCCGGTCGACCGTGCGGTCGACCGCCAGAGCCTGGCAGAAAATAGTTTATAGGGCAGAGAAACTTGGTTTTTAATGGCCAAATAAATTCCATAAAATCTCTAAAAATTCACAAAAATAAGTTCAGTATAATACATTGATATACAAACTTGTGTGAAAAATTTCAACACAAATTTCAAACTTTTTGAACCATTTTTGTGTTATGGAAATATTGCCGAAAACCAGAATCCGTATTTTCTAAAACTTGGGTATTTCAAATGGAAATCCGATTTTACCAAAACTCATCCAAATACAAAAACATGATATAGAAACAACTTTTAGGCATGATGTATATGGATATAATCCAATATACATGAAACATATATATATATCCATGTTTTTGACTTTAAATACGAAAATATGTTTTGTTAAAATACCAAAACACCAAATACATGAATAGGCATATCAAACTAAGTTTGTTTAAGATATGAAGCATACATGTATATAGAACAAATCTAATATACATTTAAACAATGTAAACTTGTTATGATACTATCTATTCATGAAAACCAAGATCGGTTAAACCAAAACCGAAAAACCAATATCAAAACATAAAACGTGTGTGTGTTGTGAACTTGAGCATATCACACTATCTAATCTTTAACAATGCATCTAAACACATAAACTAAACTATGTACCAAGTCTTCTTGACGAACTCCGTCTTCAAGTCAACTCGATCCAAACCGTGATCCATGATTAGTCACTAAAACTGCATAATTCATACCGCATCTTCACATCTATTTGATAATAAATTCTGCTAATAATACCTTGTTTTCTTGATTCTAGGTCCATGGTGTGCAATGAAGAAGAAGACCCTAAATCACCATTTAATTGGTGATTAAAAGCCTATTAAAAATAGCCATTGACCTAGAGAGCTGATTCTGTAAAAACCGGGGGCTGCAAAGACGAAACCGGGCACCAGAACTGACAGGGGACAGACGGGACCGCACGCGGCCCCAGTATGGCTGCGGAAACGCAGCCTGGGCCACGTTACCGCGGCCGTACGATCGCGACCCCGGCCGCGTTTTGGGCCAGGAGCTATCCCCTGGCCCCCCTCTTCCCTGGTGGCTATAAATACCCCCCTGGGGTTTTTGAGAAGGAGAGATACAAATTTTAGGAGTAGTTTCATTTCCATTTTGTAGTTTAGGGTAGTGTAGTATGGTTTTTCTTCTTCTTCCTCCCTTGTATTTTCTATTTCTTGTAGATCTTGTATTAGGGAGAGAGAGTGATACATGTTGGGAAGTAAGAGTGCTTGTAATAGAAGGTGACAATCTATGAAAGGTGTTCTCTTACCTTATCTTTGTTTTCTTCTCTCTAATCTCTTTTACATGCGTAGCTAGTTTTTCTCTCATGGCAACTAACTACTAACCACCAACTAGTCTAACTTCTTTATGATAATCCACATGAATCTAATAGCCTCGATTTGGCCTTGCTCTTGCAAGAGCCATTGATGGCTCATGATGATGGATCTAACTCTAACTTCCTAACCACTAACAAGCTTACATTACTTTACTTCATGCTTGCTCTTATTGGGTTTTAATGATTTAAGTGTAGCTTGCACTTGTTGTGTTGAGTTGGGTTGTGAAGAGTTACATATGAGCCATGCTTTGAATCGCTCTTGAACCAAGGACTAGTGATGGCCAATGATACATGTGAGGCAACTATCACTAAGAGGTTAGCCTGTTGGTGGAGTTATTAGTAGTTAGTAGCCGTGAGTTTTCTTTCTTTTCCACTTTATTTTAGATATAAAAACAAAAGTACAAAAACCATTCTTTTCTATGTTTCCCACTTTTTCGTATTTGACCGTACTTCTCTTTTCATTCTTTCTTTTATTTTCTTTTCATTCTTTAAAACTTTGAAGAATCTTTAACAAACACGTGAATCAACCGGTAAAGCTTCTATCGCCTCCCGTCCTTGTGGATTCGACTCGTTTTAGCCTCTATGCTATAACGGAAGTATCGAGGAAGCCAAAGCACACACACTTTAAATCTTCACTTTAAAACATACACTTTTTGTGCGCGGTTTTACCCCGATCAAATTTTGGCGCCATTGCCAGGGAATGGGAACGTTTGATTTCACATTTTTGTTAACTTTTCTTCTTTGTTTTTTTTGGTGTGCAGGTTAAAGTTTTAGCATTGCAGAAATCCACACTTGCTCAAGTGTGGTCGGGTAAATTCTTGTATATTTTTATATTCTGCTGCTAAGTTTTGTTTATATTACCTGTGCACTGTAAATAATTATAAGAACTAAAGTACGAAAAATTGGATGCTTTAAAACGGTTTAGACATCTGCATCTAGGCACGTGTCAACTTTTATTCCAATATACTGTATTTTGTTCTTATGTTGTTGTGATAGGAGGTGTACATATGGTATTGCATATAGTATAGGATAAACACTTCAGTGATTTACTCGCTTTTTTGTGTTCATGCTTATCTATATTGCACACTTGCACAAATTTAACTTAAGGACAAAACCCAAAACAAGATAAGGTGGGGAAGTTATTACCCTCCCTTGGCCCAAAAATCACCTCCCCACTCACACAACCCAAGCCTAAATAAAACTTGCTAGACGTTGGCCCCTAGGGACATCTCGGACTCATTTAAGAGATTGACCTAAGGGGGAAGTTGTTAGAATCTGACTCTTGCTAAATCGGTGTCTAAGGTTGGGGATTGAGAGGCGAAACCTCGAAGAATAGTGGTTTGGCATAATTAGGCCCGTTGCTCCGGCACGGATACCTCCCACTTATCTTGCCCCTATCTGGCCGATTAACTCGTGGTCAGCTTCCGACAATAGACCCCCCGTGGACAGTCTAACTAGTTAGGAGTAGTCTAGGTCTAAGTCAACCCTAGCATAGGCTTGTTTTCTTTTTCTTTTTGTGTGTTTGTGTGTTGGTTTGTTTGTTTTTCTTTTTTTTTGTAAATTGTGATATGGATTTCAACAACAATAATTCTTTCAATCATGATATAAGTCCATATTTCACTCCGACCTCATTTGACTCGGATAACTCCAACCCGGCTATGTACAACATGAACCAACCATATATGCCGAGTTGGGATTATCCGACTCAATATGACCCTTATCCTCAATCATATTACTATAATCTTCAAAATAATTTCAACTCTTCACTGAGTTCATGGGGATTCACCTCCCCCGAGTCAAATTTTCAACCATCTTGTCCACAACTTCCACAATATTCATTCCCCAATTTTGATTCATACACTCCTTTTCCTAAACCACCAATTGAAGAAAAATCATCATTGGAAAGGAGTATGGAAGAGTCCCTACAACAAATGCAAAATTTGCTCAATTCACAATCCTTCCCATGTCAAACTCCACATACTCCTTTTCTAGAGCATCCAATTGAAGATGAATCTAAACTAGAAAAGCGTTTGGAAGTCTTTTGTGAAAGAATGTAAAACATGTTGGACTCATCCTTTCAACCAAGTTTTCAAGAGTCATACTCATCTTTTCCAGTCTCACTAATTCAAAATGAACAAACTTCAATACTGGACTTGAGTATGGGACCCTTATGTGAGTCTGAGCAGCAACCGCAAAATCCGATGGACTCACAATTTTATCACAATTTCCAAAATCAACTTCCATACTCATCTTTTCAAGAAAAACCAATTACAAAAAGTATGGAAGACATGATTCAAGCTCAACATTCTGTTACCCTGTCTGTCAGTAGGTTAGACTCAATAATGAGTGATCTGATCAATGAGAGCGAGGAAAATCTTTCTTGTCAACCATTGACCAATTCTTATACCCCTAACTCTACTGATTGGACCTTTGAATCATGTCAATTTGGGAATCCAGATTCAATTTCAGAACATACATCCGAACTTGACCAAACTCCAAGTTATAAAAAGTCACCTGGACCTTCTGACAAGTTATCCCTTCCCTGAAATTGAAATCGAACCTGAATGTGATCCTGAACTTCCTGTTGGGAACTCCATTTCACTTTTTGATTCAATAATGACTCCGGTATCTTTACCAGATTTTTTCTCTATTCCAGAGTCAACATTGAATCCTGTACCAGTACACCGTGAAATAGAATCACCAATCTCTAATGATCACACTTCATTGTTGGGGAAAGTGTGTGAACATCAATTCTTTGGTTTGGACCCTATTTTTGAACCAATTTCGACTCTCATTGTTGACTCTCGACTTGATCTGAGTCAACTTCCCGAGTCGGTATCGGTTTTTATTCCTGATCCCTTTAAGTCCAAATCCATTATTTTCAAACATCACACTTCATTGTTCATCACACTTCATTGTTGGACAAGAATGTTGACAAAAATGACTCAGTAATTATTTTTGAAAATTGGAAATTTAATGGGGATAAAATTTTCAATAAGACCATTCAATCAATCATTCTTTTATTGGGTCATGTTAGAGAGGTCATTGGTGGGGTTCTGCACGATCCACGATATCTTGATTGGGTAGCAACGCTTGGCCCAGTCAGACCACCACTGGAGCCACCCCTTGAGGTAATCTTCCTTCCCTCTCCATTTGTTTCATGTCTATACACATTCACGATGCATTGAGGACAATGCGTGAGATAAGTGTGGGGGAGGGCTTACTAACATAGTTAGTTTTACATTTTCTTTCTTTTACACTTCTTTTTAAATAAAAATATAAAAAAAATTTAGAAACTCTTTTTCTTTTCTTTTTACAAAACTTTTTGAAACAAGAGAAATAGTTTTTGATTTATTTTTAAGAAAATTAAGATTATCTTAGGAATTAGGAAGACCTAAAATTATGAAATTTTAAACCGAGTCAAAATTATAGATCTTGTCTAAATTATAGGTTAAGAAAGTAAAATTGAAAAGATAATTTGATCTTGAATTTTTTGCCTTAGATTTATGCACTTCACACTTACACAATTTTTGGGATTGAAATAAAGACTAGAAATGCCATAAAAATATATTTTAAAAAAAATTATTATGATAAATAAAAACCACTTATTGAAGTTGGGTAATTATGCCTCAGGAAGCATGATTATTCATACATAAAATGGTGGACAAAAATAAAATAATCCCCTTTAGTTTTGTGGCCTTGTTTACTCGAGTCCTTAAGTCCGAGGGATGTTTTCTCATCTGGTGCCCTAAGACCATCTGGTTTGGGAGTCACCGGCTAAAGGCTCACTACCCGGGTAAATAAGAAAGCCTAAGAAAACTAAGGGAAGAAAAAAGAAAAAATAAAAAAATAAAATATATATATTAAATAAATGGCATGAAAGTTTGAGTCGATATCCCAAAAATCTTCACAGTTCACAAAGTGCATATTTTTCTAAGAGTTTTATGAAAGATCAAAGAGTCAATTCAATTTTAAATCTTACATTTAATTTATAACAAGATTTTTTTGCATTTTGACTTAGTTTAAGAAAGAACAATTTCTGATTAACCTATGACCTTAGATCACTTATATTTTCACAAAAAAACTTCAACACTTTTCTCTATTTCAAAATGCGTTTTCAAAATACTAACATTTGATTTCTTTCTTTATGGATTTTGTGGGTGTAATCCGCTGAAAATCCTCAGGAGACAAAACTCCTCCTCTAAGGGAAATTTAGAGGTTTAACGACTTGTTGCACATGCTCAGTGGAATCGCGTCACCTGCGAAAGTGGTGTAATAATTTTCTTAGTTCTTTTTTGTTTTGCTCGGGACGAGCAAAAGATAAGTGTGGGGGTGTGATTAGTCACTAAAACTGCATAATTCATACCGCATCTTCACATCTATTTGATAATAAATTCTGCTAATAATACCTTGTTTTCTTGATTCTAGGTCCATGGTGTACAATGAAGAAGAAGACCCTAAATCACCATTTAATTGGTGATTAAAAGCCTATTAAAGATAGCCATTGACCTAGAGAGCTGATTCTGTAAAAATCGGGGGCTGCAAAGACGAAACCGGGCACCAGAACTGACAGGGGACAGACGGGACCGCGCGCTCAGTATGGCCGCGGAAACGCGGCCTGGGCCGCGTTTCCGCGGACATACGGTCGCGGCCTCGGCCACGTTTTGGGCCAGGAGCTGTCCCCTGGCCCCCCTCTTCCCTGGTGGCTATAAATACCCCCCTGGGGTTTTTGAGAAGGAGAGATACAGATTTTAGGAGTAGTTTCATTTCCGTTTTGTAGTTTAAGGTAGTGTAGTGTAGTTTTTCTTCTTCTTCCTCCCTTGTATTTTCTATTTCTTGTAGATCTTGTATTAGGGAGAGAGAGTGGTACATGTTGGGAAGCAAGAGTGCTTGTAATAAAGGTGCTCTCTTACCTTATCTTTGTTTTCTTCTCTCTAATCTCTTTTACATGCATAGCTAGTTTTTCTCTCATGGCAACTAACTACTAACCACCAACTAGTCTAACTTCTTTATGATAATCCACATGAATCTAATAGCCTCGATTTGGCCTTGCTCTTGCAAGAGCCATTGATGGCTCATGATGATGGATCTAACTCTAACTTCCTAACCACTAACAAGCTTACATTACTTTACTTCATGCTTGCTCTTATTGGGTTTTGATGATTTAAGTGTAGCTTGCACTTGTTGTGTTGAGTTGGGTTGTGAAGAGTTACATATGAGCCATGCTTTGAATCGCTCTTGAACCAAGGACTAGTGATGGCCAATGATACATGTGAGACAACTATCACTAAGAGGTTAGCGTGTTGGTGGAGTTATTAGTAGTTAGTAGCCGTGAGTTTTCTTTCTTTTCCACTTTATTTTAGATATAAAAACAAAACTACAAAAACCATTCTTTTCTATGTTTCTCACTTCTTCGTATTTCACCGTACTTCTCTTTTCATTCTTTCTTTTATTTTCTTTTCATTCTTTAAAACTTTGAAGAATCTTTAACAAACACGTGAATCAACCGGTAAAGCTTCTATCGCCTCCCGTCCTTGTGGATTCGACTCGTTTTAGCCTCATGCTATAACGGAAGTATCGAGGAAGCCAAAGCACACACACTTTAAATCTTCACTTTTAAACATACACTTTTTGTGCGCGGTTTTACCCCTATCAATCCACCGAGCTGACTCCAACGAGTGCTATATATGATCTTTGACGCTCGGGCTCTTGAATCACCATGTGAAAGCTTCAAAATCATATTTGTTGAAGCTAATTACCTACTAATATCTTGGTTAAAGATCTGAAACTAAACATTACAAGATTATTAGTCAACATAACTACATGAGTTAATCATCATCAAAACTAGAGTGGAAGGCCTCTGGGCCAACAGTAATAGATGGTGACAATCTATGTAAAGGTGTCTCCTTTCTTCTCCATTGTAATCTGTTTTATTTTCTATATGATGCTTAACTAGTTTTTCTTCTCATGGTAATCTAATTACTAAACCACTAACTAGCTAACCACTTACTTGATAATCCACATGAATCTAATAGCATCTACAAGGCCTTGCTCTTGCAAGAGCCATTGATGGCTCATGATGATGGATTCTAACATTCTAACATTCTAACATCTAACCACTAACAAGCTAACTTGCAATGTCTTCTTTATTTCATGCTCACCTCTAATTGGTTTTGATGATTTAATAGCAGCTTGCATTTTGATTGTGTGGAATGGATGTGTGGTTTGAATGTGGAAGAACCTTCTTATGAGCCATGCTTTGTATCGTCTCTTGAAGCCAAGGATTGGTGATGGCCAAGGATCCATGTGAGGCAACTATCACTAAGATGTTAGCATGGTTAGTGGAGCAATTAGTAGTTAGTAGCCATGAGTTTTCTTTATCATTTTCGTCTTTCTTTTTACTTTGTTTTAAAAATAATTTCCAAAATCTTCTTCATAATAAGTTTCATTTTCTTTTTCTATTTTGTTTTTAAACCACTTTCTAAATCACTCCACTTTCTTTTTCATTTCCATCTTCTATTTTTGCTTTGTTTTCTACTACCTTGTTTTTTTCCACTAATTTACAACCACTTTTTATTTGTTTTCACATCGCCGATTTCATCGCCTTCTCCACCTATCACTTCTGGATTTCTTTTCTTTTTCTTTTACTTTTTTCATTCTTTAATAAAGAAGAACTTGTTAACATACGATGCGAATAAAAATTATTAATGCTTATATCGCCTCTCGTCCTTGTGGATTCGACTCATTGAGCCAAATCTATAAAGGAAGTGTCGAGGGAACATTAACACACACACACAATTTCACTGATTTCATAAAACACATGTTTTCAAGTGCTTGGTTCCACCCTATCGTGTCACATTCATCTTCAAATTCAAACTCATTGAAATGAAAACTTGCTAATTTGTCAATGGTTTGGTATTGGTCAAGTTTAAAGTTTTGTGGTGAATTAAATCTTGGTTAAAATCTCCAAGATACCATGATTCTTTGTCAAAATGGCTAGGAGAATCAGAAATGCTCAAAAATGTGTTAGGTAGAGTTTTCTCATTTCTTTCATTAATTGTTTGACCAAATGACTCACTTTTGCTTCTACCCTATTGATATATTAGGTAACATTATTTTTGGACTGAATCAGGTCTTCCATACTCTTTTCTAAGTCAACATGTTCTTCTTGTTGTGATTGACTTGAAAATTAGAGTAAGGATCTTGGATTGAAAAATTGATTGGGAGAATTGAGTCCGCTATGATTTGTACTTATGTGTGGACTCAAGAAAAGCTTCGAAACTCTTTTCTAAAGAAGATTTTTCTTCTATAGGTTGGTCTTGGTATGGAGTATGTGAAGTTGTTTGTTGGTAAGGCTGTTGATAGTAAGACTCAGGGGAGTTGTATCCCCACTGACTCGGTGAAGAATGGTGATGATTATTCCAATCTTGTTCATGGAATTGGGATTGGGACATATATTGATTCAGATAAGACCAATCTGGCATACTTGGTTGGTTAAAGTTAAAGTTATGTAATGTCAGGTTGGTAAAATCTGAATTGAAAGAGGTTGGGGTGAAATATGGATATGAGTTATAATCAGAATAATTGTAATTATAATCCATTTTCACAAGAACAAACAAAAACAAACAAATAAATAAACAAGAAAACAAAGAAAAATCTAGCATATGTTAGGGTAGACCTTAGACCTAAACGACTCCTAACTGTTGTTTATCTATAGGAGGTATATTGCAGAATCTGACCATAAGTTAATCGGCCAGGTAGGGGCAAGACCAGTGGGAAGTATCCGTGCCTAAGCAACGGGCCTAATTATGCCAAACCACTAACCTTCAGGGTTTCACTCCTCAATCCTTAACCTTTGATACTGATTTGGTAAGAGTCAACTTCTAACAACTTCCCTCTTAGGTCAATCCCTATTTGAGTCCGAGATGTCCCTAGGGCCAACATCTACTTGATTAGTCTACGATTCTGCATTATTATGTCGCATTCTTTCACAGATTTATGAATAAATTGTCGTCTAAATCGTGTTTTGGTCTTAATTGCAGGTAAATCCAAAGTTCAAGGGCAAAGATGGAATAAGAGCTTAATTAAACCTTTTTTATGGTAATTAATCCCGCATTACTTGGAGTCTAAGCAAAGGATTATCTAGAAGATACATCGAATCTAGCCTCTTGCGCACATCAGACGGATCTGCGGACCAAATTACCAAAAATGGAATATACCAAGAAGGTCCTCGAAGCCTGGAAATGTTTCTCGCCAAAATCAGGGATTTAACTCCCTGATTTTGCCGCGGAAACGCGGTAATTCCCGAGATTCCGCGGCACTTTTGTGGAGATACGCGTCAATTTTCGAAGCGTGGCCCCGTCTCGTCTTCTGGAGCTTTATTCTGCCTATAAATAGACCTGCAGAGAGCCAAAACGCAAGCAGTCTTCGTTTTTAGGAGTAGGTGCAGATTTTAGGAGTAGTGTAGGTGAGTGTTCTTCATTTCTTGTATTTTCATTTCTTTTTAGATCATTGTAGTAGGGCTGAGTGATTTCTAGAGAGAGAGAAAGCAAGGGATTGATGTAATAGAGAGTGACACTCTATGTAAAGATGCCTCCTTTCTCTTCCAATGTAATCTCCTTCATCTTCTACATGATTTCTTGCTAACTTTTCTTCTCATGGCAATCTAACTACTAACCACTAACCATCTAACCACTTACTTGATAATCCACATGAATCGGGTTGCCTCTACAAGGCCTTGTTCTTGCAAGAGCCATTGATGGCCAAAGATGATGGGTTCTAACATCTAACTTGCTAACTTGCTCACCAAGCTAACTCTCTTTTATTTCATGCTCTTTTATTTCATGCTAGTAGTGTAATGAGTGATGCTTGTATTAGCTTGTTCTTGATGCAATGTTTTGAATGTGATGAACCATCCATGAGCCATGCTTTGTACCGTCTCTTGGAGCCAAGGATTGTGATGGCCAAGGATCAAAATGTGAGGCAACTATCTCGAAGAGGTTAGCATGGTTAGTGGAGCATTTAGTAGTTAGTAGCCATGAGTTTTCTTTTAGCTTGATTTAGAAATCGTTTTCCAAACTCTTTTCTCATTTTTCTATCGGTGTTTTTACTATCCTTCTTAGTTCAACCTTGTTCCATCTCTTTTTCTATTTTGATTTCCAAAGCACTTCACTTTTGTTTTTACATCGCCGTTTTCATCGCTCTCCTAACCTACCACATTCTGGATTTCATTTTCTTTTCTTTTTCATTCTTTTTCATTCTTTCAACAAAGAAGAAGTGTTAACAACTGACGTGAATAAAGACTGTCAATGCTTCTATCGCCTCCCTTCCCTGTGGATTCGACCCGTTAAGCCAATGCTATAACGGAAGTATCGAGGGTACATTAGCACATTCGAGCTTTTCATCGATTTTACATAAAACACATTTTTGAGTGCTAGTTCCCGATCGATCAAAATTTTGGCGCCGTTGTCGGGGAAGGAATGGTTTTGATTTCACGTTTTTGTTAACATTGTCTTCTCTGTTTTGGTGTGCAGGGCAATATTTATAGGTGCTTAACATTGCAGAATAGACCCTAGCTTTGCATCTCCCTGCTCTTGAAAGCAGGGCCCCAGATTCTAAAGACAAGCCGCGGAACTGCAACATTTGCCGCGAAACCGCGGCAATTTTGTGAACATTGTAAATTTTGTTGTTCTGGGATGTGTGAATTGTAATAGCTAGTGGATTTGTACTGCTATCTTTTTGCTTTGATTGCCTACACACCATAATAAATAAAAGAACTAAAATACGGTATTTGGACGCTTTTAAAACGGTTTAGACATTTGCATTTAGGCACGTGTCAATTCAATTCCAATATAGTGTATTTTGTTCTGTTGTTGTGATCTGGATGGAGATGTACATATGGCATTGCATATAGCATAGGACAAACACGTGGGTGATTTATCGCTTTGTGTTATATTCTTGTCTATATTGCACACTTGCACGAATTGAACTTAAGGGCAAACTCCAAACAAGATAAGGTGGGATTTCATAACCCTTCCTTAGCCCAAAAATCATCTCCCCACTCACACAACCCAAGCCCTAATAAAATTTGAATAGACGTTGGCCCCTAGGGACATCTACATCTAGGTCTAGGTCAACCCTCCTATTGGCTTGGTTTTGATTTTTCTTTTCTTTTTGTTTGTTGTTTGTTTTTTTTCTTTTGTTTGTGATTTTTTGTGAAATGGCATTCAACAATAACAATCTTTCAATCCGAACATGAATCCATATTTCATACCAACTCCATTCTATTCGGATAATTCCAACTCGGCGTTTTACAATATGCACCAACCAAATACACCGGGTTGGCCTTATCCGAATCAATACAACCCATACCCACATCCTTATGACTATAATTTCCAAAATAATTTCAACTCGTCACAGAGTCAATGGGGATTCACTTCCCCCGAGTTTAATTATCAACCTCCTTGTCCACAATATCCACCTTGTCCACAGTTTACACAATATTCATTCCCCGATTCCGCTTCATATACTCCTTTTTCTGGACCTCCAATTGAAGAAAAATCTGAGTTTGAAAAGAGAGTAGAAGCCAATTTACAAGAGGCCGAGCAACAACTTCACAAAACATTGACCTCTCCAATTCCACAACATTTTCAAGACTCATACTCCGTTCCACCAGTCCAACATAGAAGACCATCAATTTTGGAAATGAGTATGCGTGAGTTCAAACAAAAATCACAAAATCTGATGGACTTACAATTTTGCCACCAATTCCAAAACAACTCTTCATCTTCTCAACAAAACGATGACAATTAATTGTAAAAAGATGCTTGAAATCATGACTCAGGCTCAAAATGCTCGTAACCGTAACATAGATTTGATGATCCAAACTCTTCATTCTCATCCTATTTCTAATGTCACTAACCATTCTGTCTGAGCCAAAGAGTCATGTTGTTTTGGAAATCAAGATTCAATTTCAGCACACCCACCTGAACTTGTCCAAACTTCAGATCCCATTGACATTTTGGCAAGTTATCCTTTTCCTGAAATTGAACTTGAGCATGAATATGATCCTGAACTTCCACTTGATGATTCAATTCTACTTCCTGATTCAATTATGACTCCGGTGTCTTCACCTGATTTCACTCCTTTACTCGAGTCAGTATTGGATCCAGTGCCAGTCCATTGTGAAATTGAATCACCAATCATTCATGATGATCATATTGAACTTGACCAATTTCATACTTTTGAAAGTCCCATTGATAAATTGGCAAGTTCTCATTTTTGTGGAATTGAACTCAATGAGGAATGTGACTTTGATCCTCAAATTTGTGATCCAGTTCAAATTCCTGAATCATTATTGACTCCTGTTATGTTACCCAATTTGAGCAACATTTTAGAGTCAGTTTTGATTCCCATACCTGTCATTCCTGAACTTGAATCACCAATCTTTGATAGTCACATTCCATCATGGGGAAATGAATGTGGACTTGAGCTTCATTTTCTTGATTTGGACCCACTTCCTGAACCGATCTCGACTCCCGAACCTTTACTTGACTTGAGTCATTTTTCTGAGTCGATATTAGTTCTTGTACTTCCTGAGTCCAAATCAATCATTCCATTCTGGGACAAGGGTTTTGAAAAATTTGACTCTGAAATTATTTTGCAAATTTGGAAATTAGATGGGGTAAATTTTTTAATAAAAATCATAAATGCATACATCTTTCTAGTGGGTTGTATCATGGAGGTTTCTGGTGGGTTCCTCCGGACTCCATGCAAGAATGATTGGGCCGTCTTTCGTGGACCAATCAGGCCGCCACCGGAACCGCCACCTTGAGGTAATTTTTTCCTTCCCTCTCTATTTGTTTCATGCATACATATATCACGATGCATTGAGGACAATGCATGAGATAAGTGTGGGGGAGGGTTTACTAACTTAGAGTTTTTTAGATTTTCTTTCTTTTACGCTTCTTTTAGAAATCTTCCTTTTTGTATAGGAATTTTCTCTTTCTTTAAAAACTTTTTGAAATAAGAGACAAAGTTTTGATCGATTTTTAAGAAAATTAAGATGATCTTAGAAATTAAGAAAGCCTTAATTATGACATCTTAAACCTAGTCGAAATAATGGATCTTGTTTAAAATTATAGGCTAAGTAAGATAAATTGGGGAGATAATTTTATCTTGAATTTTTTGCCTTAGATAGTATGCACTTCACACTTACACATTTTTGGGATGGAAACAAAGACCTAAAATGCCATAAAAAAATAAATAAAAAGAAAAAATATATAAAACATCACTTATTAAGCTGGATAATTGTGCCTCAAGAAGCATGATTATTCACGCCTAACGGTGGTCAAAAGAAGCAAATAATCCCCTTTAGTTTTGTGGCCTTGTTTACTCGAGTCCTTAAACCCGAGGATGTTTTCTCATCTGGTGCCCTAGGACCGTCTGGTTTGGGAGTCATCGGTTATAGGCTCGCTACATGGGTGAACTAGAAAGCCTAAACTAAGGGAAGAAAAAAAAAGGAAGAAAAAGAAAATAAATATATATAAATAAATGGCTTGATGGTTGGAGTTGAAGTCCAGAAATCTTCACTATCACAAAGTGCATATTATCTAGGTATTATGAAAGATAAATTATTCAATCCAATTTTGAATTCTTACCTTAATTGAAGACAAGATCTTGCATAGAGACTAAGTTTAAGGAAGATTGATTTGTGGTGGACTTATGACCTTAGATCGCTTATATTTTTGCAAAAATATTTTATAAACTTGTCTCTCTTTCAAAATGTGTTTTCAAAATACTAACATTGGTCTTCTTTCTTTATGGATTTTGTGGGTGCAATCCGCTGAAAACCCTCAGGAGACAACACTCCTCCTCTAGGGTAACCTAGAGGTTTAACGGCTTGTTGCACACGCCCAGTGCAATCGCGTCACCTGCGAAAGTGGTGTAATAACCCTCGTAGTATAGTTTTTCTTTTCTTGTTTTGCTCAGGATGAGCAAAAGAATAAGTGTGGGGGTGTGATTAGTCTACGATTCTGCATTATTATGTCGCATTCTCTCACAGATTTATGAATAAATTGTCGTCTAAATCGTGTTTTGGTCTTAATTGCAGGTAAATCCAAAGTTCAAGGGTAAAGATGGAATAAGAGCTTAATTAAACCTCTTTTATGGTAATTAATCCCGCATTACTTGGAGGCCAAGCAAAGGATTATCTAGAAGATACATCGAATCTAGCCTCTTGCGCACATCAGACGGATCTGCGGACCAAATTACCAAAAATGGAATATACCAAGAAGGTCCTCGAAGCCTGGAGATGTTTCTCGCCAAAATCAGGGATTTAACTCCCTGATTTTACCACGAAAACGCGGCAATTCTCGAGATTCCGCGGCACTTTTGTGGAGATACGCGTCGATTTTCGACGCGTGGCCCTGTCTCGTCTTCTGGAGCCTTATTCTGCCTATAAATAGACCTGCAGAGAGCCAAAACGCAAGCAGTCTTCGTTTTTAGGAGTAGGTGCAGATTTTAGGAGTAGTGTAGGTGAGTGTTCTTCATTTCTTGTATTTTTATTTCTTTTTAGATCATTGTAGTAGGGCTGAGTGATTTCTAGAGAGAGAGAAAGCAAGGGATTAATGTAATAGAGAGTGACACTCTATGTAAAGATGCCCCCTTTCTCTTCCAATGTAATCTCCTTCATCTTCTACATGATTTCTTGCTAACTTTTCTTCTCATGGCAATCTAACTACTAACCACTAACCATCTAATCACTTACTTAATAATCCACATGAATCGGGTTGCCTCTACAAGGCCTTGTTCTTGCAAGAGCCATTGATGGCCAAAGATGATGGGTTCTAACATCTAACTTGCTAACTTGCTCACCAAGCTAACTCTCTTTTATTTCATGCTCTTTTATTTCATGCTAGTAGTGTAATGAATGATTCTTGTATTAGCTTGTTCTTGATGCAATATTTTGAATGTGATGAACCATCCATGAGCCATGCTTTGTACCGTCTCTTGGAGCCAAGGATTGTGATGGCCAAGGATCAAAATGTGAGGCAACTATCTCGAAGAGGTTAGCATGGTTAGTGGAGCATTTAGTAGTTAGTAGCCATGAGTTTTCTTTTAGCTTGATTTAGAAATCGTTTTCCAAACTCTTTTCTCATTTTTCTATTGGTGTTTTTACCATCCTTCTTAGTTCAACCTTGTTCCATCTCTTTTTCTATTTTGATTTCCAAAGCACTTCACTTTTGTTTTTACATCGCCGTTTTCATCGCTCTCCTAACCTACCACATTCTGGATTTCATTTTCTTTTCTTTTTCATTCTTTTTCATTCTTTCAACAAAGAAGAAGTGTTAACAACTGACGTGAATAGAGACTGTCAATGCTTCTATCGCCTCCCTTCCCTGTGGATTCGACCCGTCAAGCCAATGCTATAACGGAAGTATCGAGGGTACATTAGCACATTCGAGCTTTTCATCGATTTTACATAAAACACATTTTTGAGAGCTAGTTCCACCCCGATTAAAATTTTGTAGATTTAATAGGTGAAAGGATTTGCGGTGGATTTGTACATGAAAATAGAAATGATGAAAGAAAGTGAAAAGAATTTGAAAACAAGATTTGCTTTAGAAAGAATACTAAAAGAAGGAAAACTTGTAAAAACTTTTAGATGGGAAAAACCATGACTAGCTAACCTTACTAATTTGCTAACTTACTAATCTCCATTATGGTGATGCATGCCTCATGTTGATTCATCGGCAAGTGTTTGTCTTGCTTGTTGGTCAATGTACTTTCCCACTTGATGGATGGGTGATCATCTTGGACTTGTCTTGTAGCCTCATTGATTTCATCGGCTCTCAAGATAGACTTTCAATGGTGGAATCGAGGAGTGTCACTCAAGGGATGCTAAGGAAGAAGATACAAAATTCATTAGTCATTCAAGGCCATGTTAGCATTGAAGTAAGAAAGTTGTACAACAAATAGCATATGGTTGGTGCTCCATCTCCATGTTCCATCAAGGCACTTGTTCTAAAGACAAGGCTCTAAATGAGGCACACATGAATCATATGGAATTACAACAAGAGTTTGCCAAGAATGAAAGTAACCCATCGGGGATGAAAAAGACTCAACATTTGCAAGATTAAGAATTAGCAATCACCCAAGAGTTAGAAGTTAGCAAAGTTAGTGGTTAGCTAGTCATGTTAGAAGAAGTTAGCTATCCATTACACTAAAAAGAAAACAACAAAATACCATGCTATGAAAGTAAAGCTTGAAGGAAATAAAGCAAGAAATGAAAAGCACTAGAAATTGCAATAGAAGAGAAAGGAGATTGGATTAATCCTTGCTTTGCTTCAAGTTGTCACACCTTGATTACAAGCTTTCACTCTCTCACTATCTCTCTCTTGCAGAATTTCTAGGAGGAAGAAGAAGACTAAGAGCACTAAAAACCTAGAGAAAAACCTACAAATTACAAGCTCTTTCCTCTATTCTCTCCTCCTTTTCTCGCACTGGCCCTGATGGTCTATTTATAGTCCTCAGAGAAGAAGGCTCCAGAATCCAGACAGTTGGATCAAATCTCGGGCTCAACGGCCAGATAACTGCCGCGGATCCGCGGCCAGAGCCGCGTTTCCGCGGCAGAATCTTGGCCGTTGCGCCAGAGATTTCTGTTGCCAGTTTGTTACGTTCTGTTAGCCACGTGGATATTCTAGAATGATGACTGGGCGCGTGGATGTCTCCAGATCCTGGGCTCAACTCTTGGGCTTCTCTTTTGGGCCTTGATTAATCCCCTTTAATTCTTGATAATTCATGGATTATAGGCCTCTTCTCCATTAATATTGGACCTGCAAAAATAGAAGAAAAAGAGTAAAAACACATTTTTATTGATATAATGCATGGTATGGATGTGAAAAAATATGCAAAAATGAATAACAATCACAAAAAAATTTGATAGGGAAAGAATAGTGGAGTAGAATTGCACAGATATTCAACAAAAGAGAGAAGGTTTAGAGTCAACCTTAGGTGCTTAATTACTCCAAAATGTATTCACAATGCTTGATGTATTCCTTCCAAATCACCGTAGTAGCATAGGCTATACGGGTCGATCCTCGAGGAGAGCTCACGATGGAAGCTTTACGGTTCGATGTTGAAGAAAGAAAACGAAAGTTCTTTTTTGTTTCAAAAGAATGAAAAATACATGGAAAAATAGGTGAAAGGATTTGCGGTGGATTTGTAGATGAAAATAGAAATGATGAAAGAAAGTGAAAAGAATTTGAAAACAAGATTTGCTTTAGAAAGAAAACTAAAAGAAGGAAAACTTGTAAAAGACTTTTAGATGGGAAAAATCATGACTAGCTAACCTTACTAATTTGCTAACTTACTAATCTCCATTATGGTGATGCATGCCTCATGTTGATTCATCGGCAAGTGTTTGTCTTGCTTGTTGGTCAATGTACTTTCCCACTTGATGGATGGGTGATCATCTTGGACTTGTCTTGTAGCCTCATTGATTTCATCGGCTCTCAAGATAGACTTTCAATGGTGGAATCGAGGAGTGTCACTCAAGGGATGCTAAGGAAGAAGATACAAAATTCATTAGTCATTCAAGGCCATGTTAGCATTGAAGTAAGAAAGTTGTACAACAAATAGCATATGGTTGGTGCTCCATCTCCATGTTCCATCAAGGCACTTGTTCTAAAGACAAGGCTCTAAATGAGGCACACATGAATCATATGAAATTACAACAAGAGTTTGCCAAGAATGAAAGTAACCCATCGGGGATGAAAAAGACTCAACATTTGCTAGATTAAGAATTAGCAATCACCCAAGAGTTAGAAGTTAGCAAAGTTAGTGGTTAGCTAGTCATGTTAGAAGAAGTTAGCTATCCATTACACTAAAAAGAAAACAACAAAACACCATGCTATGAAAGTAAAGCTTGAAGGAAATAAAGCAAGAAATGAAAAGCACTAGAAATTGCAATAGAAGAGAAAGGAGATTGGAGTAATCCTTGCTTTGCTTTAAGTTGTCACACCTTGATTACAAGCTTTCACTCTCTCACTATCTCTCTCTTGCAGAATTTCTAGGAGGAAGAAGAAGACTAAGAGCACTAAAAACCTAGAGAAAAACCTACAAATTACAAGCTCTTTCCTCTATTCTCTCGCTGCGGATCCGCGGCAAAGGAGTGGAGCCACGCGTCAATTTTTGACGCGTGGCCCCGTCTCGTCTTCTGGAAGGATCTTTTGCCTATAAAAGCCCCTGCAGAGAGCCAGAGCGCAAGCAGTCTTCGTTTTTAGGAGTAGGTCCAGATTTTAGTGTAGTGTAGGTGAGTGTTCTTCATTTCTTGTATTTTTCATTTCTTTTTCTTACATCATTGTAGTAGGGCTGAGTGATTTCTAGAGAGAGAGAAAGCAAGGGATTGATGTAATAGAGAGTGACACTCTATGTAAAGATGCCTCCTTTCTCTTCCAATGTAATCTCCTTCACCTTCTACATGATTTCTTGCTAGTTTTTCTTCTCATGGCAATCTAAATACTAACCACTAACCATCTAACCACTTACTTGATAATCCACATGAATCGGGTTGCCTCTACAAGGCCTTGTTCTTGCAAGAGCCATTGATGGCCAAAGATGATGGGTTCTAACATCTAACTTGCTAACTTTCTAACTTGCTAACCAAGCTAACTCTCTTTTATTTCATGCTCTTTTATTTCATGCTAGTAGTGTAATGAGTGATGCTTGTATTAGCTTGTTCTTGATGCAATGTTTTGAATGTGATGAACCATCCATGAGCCATGCTTTGTACCGTCTCTTGGAGCCAAGGATTGTGATGGCCAAGGATCAAAATGTGAGGCAACTATCTCGAAGAGGTTAGCATGGTTAGTGGAGCATTTAGTAGTTAGTAACCATGAGTTTTCTTTTAGCTTGATTTAGAAATCGTTTTCCAAACTCTTTTCTCATTTTTCTATCGGTGTTTCAACCTTGTTCCATCTCTTTTTCTATTTTGATTTCCAAAGCACTTCACTTTTGTTTTTACATCGCCGTTTTCATCGCTCTCCTCACCTACCACATTCTGGATTTCATTTTCTTTTCTTTTTCATTCTTTTTCATTCTTTCAACAAAGAAGAAGTGTTAACAACTGACGTGAATAGAGACTGCCAATGCTTCTATCGCCTCCCTTCCCTGTGGATTTGACCCGTTAAGCCAATGCTATAACGGAAGTATCGAGGGTACATTAGCACATTCGAGCTTTTCATCGATTTACATAAAACACATTTTTGAGTGCTAGTTCCACCCCGATCAAATTTTTGGCGCCGTTGCCGGGGAGTAGGTGCATATTTTAGGAGTAGGGCTTGTAATTTGTAATTTTTCTCTAGGTTTTTAGTGCTCTTAGTCTTCTTCTTCCTCCTAGAAATTCTGCAAGAGAGAGATAGTGAGAGAGTGAAAGCTTGTAATCAAGGTGTGACAACTTAAAGCAAAGCAAGGATTAATCCAATCTCCTTTCTCTTCTATTGCAATTTCTAGTGCTTTTCATTTCTTCCTTTATTTCCTTCAAGCTTTACTTTCATAGCATGGTGTTTTGTTGTTTTCTTTTTAGTGTAATGGATAGCTAACTTCTTCTAACATGACTAGCTAACCACTAACTTTGCTAACTTCTAACTCTTGGGTGATTGCTAATTCTTAATCTTGCAAATGTTGAGTCTTTTTCATCCCCGATGGGTTACTTTCATTCTTGGCAAACTCTTGTTGTAATTCCATATGATTCATGTGTGCCTCATTTAGAGCCTTGTCTTTAGAACAAGTGCCTTGATGGAACATGGAGATGGAGCACCAACCATATGCTATTTGTTGTACAACTTTCTTACTTTAATGCTAACATGGCCTTGAATGACTAATGAATTTTGTATCTTCTTCCTTAGCATCCTTGAGTGACACTCCTCGATTCCACCATTGAAAGTCTATCTTGAGAGCCGATGAAATCAATGAGGCTACAAGACAAGTCCAAAATGATCACCCATCCATCAAGTGGGAAAGTACATTGACCAACAAGCAAGACAAACACTTGCCGATGAATCAACATGAGGCATGCATCACCAAGGGTTCACTAACTTAGAGTTTTTAGATTTTCTTTCTTTTACACTTCTTTTAGGATACTTTTAGAAATCTTCCCTTTTGTATAGAAATTTTCTCTTTCTTTAAAAACTTTTTGAATAAGAGACAAAGTTTTGATCTATTTTTAAGAAAATTAAGATGATCCTAGAAATTAAGAAAGCCTTAATTATGACATCTTAAACCTAGTTGAAATAATGGATCTTATTTAAAATTATAGGCTAAGTAAGATAAATTGGAGAGATAATTTTATCTTGAATTTTTCCTTAGATAATATACATTTCTCACTTACACATTTTTGGGATGGAAACAAAGACCTAAAATGTCATAAAATAAATAAAACGAAAAAAATATATATAAATAAAACATCACTTATTAAGCTGGATAATTGTGCCTCAAGAAGCATGATTATTCACGCCTAACGGTGGTCAAAAGAAGCAAATAATCCCCTTTAGTTTTGTGGCCTTGTTTACTCGAGTCCTTAAACTCGAGGGATGTTTTCTCATCTGGTGCCCTAGGACCATCTGGTTTGGGAGTCATCGGTTATAGGCTCGCTACATGGGTGAACTAGAAAGCCTAAACTAAGGGAAGAAAAGAAAAAAAAGAAAAAGAAAAAGAAAAAGAAAAAGAAAATAAATTTATATAAATGGCTTGATGGTTAGAGTTGAAATCCCAGAAATCTTCACTATCACAATGTGCATATTATCTAGGCTTTATGAAAGATAAATTATTCAATCCAATTTTGAATTCTTACCTTAATTGAAGACAAGATCTTACATAGAGACTAAGTTTAAGGAAGATTGATTTGTGGTGGACTTATGACATTAGATCACTTATATTTTTGCAAAAATATTTTGAAAACATGTCTCTCTTTCAAAATGCGTTTTCAAAATACTAACATTTGTCTTCTTTCTTTATGGATTTTGTGGGTGCAATCCGCTGAAAACCCTCAGGAGACAACACTCCTCCTCTAGGGTAACCTAGAGGTTTAACGGCTTGTTGCACATGCTCAGTGCAATCGCGTCACCTGCGAAAGTGGTGAAATAACCCTCGTAGTATAGTTTTTCTTTTCTTGTTTTGCTCGGGACTAGCAAAAGAATAAGTGTGGGGGTGTGATTAGTCTACGATTCTGCATTATTATGTCGCATTCTCTCACCGATTTATGAATAAATTGTCGTCTAAATCGTGTTTTGGTCTTAATTGCAGGTAGATCCAAAGTCCAAGGGCAAAGATGGAATAAGAGCCTAATTCATCCCAATTTATGGTAATTAGTCCAGCATTATTTGGAGGCCAAGCAAAGGATTATCTAGAAGATACATCGAATCTAGCCTCTTGCGCACATCAGATAGATCTGCGGACCAAATTACCAAAAATGGAATATACCAAGAAGGTCCTCGAAGCCTGGAGATGTTTCTCGCCAAAATCAGGGATTTAACTCCCTGATTTTGCCACGAAAACGCGGCAATTCCCGAGATTCCACGGCACTTTTGTGGAGATACGCGTCGATTTTCGACGCGTAGCCCCGTCTCGTCTTCTGGAGCCTTCTTCTGCCTATAAATAGAAATGCAGAGAGCCAGAGCGCAAGTAGTTTTCGTTTTTAGGAGTAGGTGCAGATTTTAGGAGAGATTTAGTGTAGTGTAGGTGCTTTTCATTTCTCTTCTCTTGTATTTTCATTTGTTTTTAGATCATTGTAGTAGGGCTGAGTGATTTCTAGAGAGAGAAAGCAAGGGATTGATGTAATAGAGAGTGACACTCTATGTAAAGATGCCTCCTTTCTCTTCCAATGTAATCTCCTTCACCTTCTACATGATTTCTTGCTAGTTTTTCTTCTCATGGCAATCTAACTACTAACCACTAACCATCTAACCACTTACTTGATAATCCACATGAATCGGGTTGCCTCTACAAGGCCTTGTTCTTGCAAGAGCCATTGATGGCCAAAGATGATGGGTTCTAACATCTAACTTGCTAACTTGCTAACCAAGCTAACTCTCTTTTATTTCATGCTCTTTTATTTCATGCTAGTAGTGTAATGAGTGATGCTTGTATTAGCTTGTTCTTGATGCAATGTTTTGAATGTGATGAACCATCCATGAGCCATGCTTTGTACCGTCTCTTGGAGCCAAGGATTGTGATGGCCAAGGATCAAAATGTGAGGCAACTATCTCGAAGAGGTTAGCATGGTTAGTGGAGCATTTAGTAGTTAGTAGCCATGAGTTTTTTTTTAGCTTGATTTAGAAATCGTTTTCCAAACTCTTTTCTCATTTTTCTATCGGTGTTTTTACCATCCTTCTTAGTTCAACCTTGTTCCATCTCTTTTTCTATTTTGATTTCCAAAGCACTTCACTTTTATTTTTACATCGCCGTTTTCATCGCTCTCCTCACCTACCACATTCTGGATTTCATTTTCTTTTCTTTTTCATTCTTTTTCATTCTTTCAACAAAGAAAAAGTGTTAACAACTGACGTGAATAGAGACTGTTAATGCTTCTATTGCCTCCCTTCCCTGTGGATTCGACCCGTTAAGCCAATGCTATAACGGAAGTATCGATGGTACATTAGCACATTCGAGCTTTTTATTTGATTTCATAATACACACTTTTGAGTGCTAGTTCCCGATCGATCAAATTTTTGGCACCTACTCCCCGGCAACGACGCCAAAAATTTGATCGATCGGGAACTAGCACTCAAAAGTGTGTATTATGAAATCAAATGAAAAGCTCGAATGTGCTAATGTACCCTCGATACTTCCGTTATAGCATTGGCTTAACGGGTCGAATCCACAGGGAAGGGAGGCGATAGAAGCATTAACAGTCTCTATTCACGTCAGTTGTTAACACTTCTTCTTTGTTGAAAGAATGAAAAAGAATGAAAAAGAAAAGAAAATGAAATCCAGAATGTGGTAGGTGAGGAGAGCGATGAAAACGGCGATGTAAAAACAAAAATGAAGTGCTTTGGAAATCAAAATAGAAAAAGAGATGGAATAAGGTTGAACTAAGAAGGATGGTAAAAACACCGATAGTAAAATGAGAAAAGAGTTTGGAAAATGATTTCTAAATCAAGCTAAAAGAAAACTCATGGCTACTAACTACTAAATGCTCCACTAACCATGCTAACCTCTTCGAGATAGTTGTCTCACATTTTGATCCTTGGCCATCACAATCCTTGGCTCTAAGAGACGGTACAAAGCATGGCTCATGGATGGTTCATCACATTCAAAACATTGCATCAAGAACAAGCTAATACAAGTATCACTCATTACACTACTAGCATGAAATAAAAGAGCATGAAATAAAAGAGAGTTAGCTTGGTTAGCAAGTTAGCAAGTTAGCAAGTTAGATGTTAGAACCCATCATCTTTGGCCATCAATGGCTCTTGCAAGAACAAGGCCTTGTAGAGGCAACCCGATTCATGTGGATTATCAAGTAAGTGGTTAGATGGTCAGTGGTTAGTAGTTAGATTGCCATGAGAAGAAAAACTAGCAAGAAATCATGTAGAAGGTGAAGGAGATTACATTGGAAGAGAAAGGAGGCATCTTTACATAGAGTGCCACTCTCTATTACATCAATCCCTTGCTTTCTCTCTCTAGAAATCACTCAGTCCTACTACAATGATCTAAAAACAAATGAAAATACAAGAGAAGAGAAATGAAAAGCACCTACACTACACTAAATCTCTCCTAAAATCTGCACCTACTCCTAAAAACGAAGACTGCTTATATTTGATAAAGAAGGAGTAGTGGAGTAGAATTGTACAGATATTCAACAAAAGAGAGGAAGTTTAGAGTCAACCTTAGGTGCTTAATTACTCCAAAATGTGTTCACTATGCTTGATGTATTCCTTCCAAATCACCGTAGTAGCATAAGCTATACGGGTCGATCCTCGAGGAGAGCTCACGATGGAAGCTTTACGGTTCGATGTTGAAGAAAGAAAACGAAAGTTCTTCTTTATTTCAAAAGAATGAAAAAGACATGGAAAAATAGGTGAAAGGATTTGCGGTGGATTTGTACATGAAAATAGAAACGATGAAAGAAAGTGAAAAGAATTTGAAAACAAGAATTGCTTTAGAAAGAATACTAAAGAAGGAAAACTTGTAAAAGATTTTTAGATGGCAAAAACTGTAACACCCCTTCCTCGGTATACGTGCACAGTTACGTATCCTGATTTTTGGTGCATTTTATTATTATTATTTTATTTTATTTTATTTTATTTTCTGCTATTTAAATACTTACTCATATAGCAGTACTGCATGATTTGATCTGTTTGGTATTCAGATTTGACTAATTTTAGTTTCAAATATTATTTTTTAATATTCTAGATTTTTCATGATTTTCTGGAATTTTTCGGAATTAAATTGTAAATTTTCAAAACCGGTGTTGGCCAGTATCACTGGTTGATTCCGGAAATTTTAATTCACAATTGGAATCAAATTTTTGGATTCTGCTTTCACATTCCTTCTTAAAATTATATTTTCTTCCTTCAGGCATTTTCTGGGATTTTTCAGATTTTATCAAAAATCCAGCCTACCCGGTGTATACACCGTTCACAGTAGATTCTAGGATTTTTATTTTGAAAATAGAATTGAATTTCTGAAAACCGATTTCACCAAAAATCTTTATATAATATTTATTATTTTTGAGAATTTTTGGAGACTTTTTGTGATACTTCAATTTTTGGACTTTCCCGGAGTTTTCGGTGTTTTCCCAGATACCGGGAATTTATCCATATATTCCACTTTTCTCTTTTTCCCATTTTCTCTCTCCTTCCTCAAATGCGAGTTTTGCCAACTGGACTCAGCAATTAATGCGGTGATCCTCTCCATACTGCATTTAATGCTTATGGGCCAATTCAACTCAGATCAAATCACCATGCCTTTTTGTCTTTTCTGATTAAACGCAGCTTTGCTTCCTCCCTGGACGCGAGCCCCGTCCCTGCGTCTGGGCAAGTGCCAGACGCAGGTTTTCATTCTTATATGAGACGCAGGTTTTCATTCTTAAATGAAACGCATGTTCCATTTTGGAGGGAGGGTATAATTGTAATATCTCCAAAACTTCCCATTATATAACTCCTCAATTCTTTCTCTCTCTTTGATTATTTTTCTTTCTTCTTCCTTGCTCCAACAGCCAACGAGCACAACAGCAAAAACAGCCCTTTGGCTGGCCATTCTCACCATTCCACCCTCCATATACCCCACCATCTCCTCCACCAATTCCTCCACCATTCTTCCCTCCATCTCCTCCTCCATTTCCAACAACAAAAGCACCTCCACACCATCTTCTTCAACCTCTTTTCACCAAGAAAACCTCAAGGAACCCATCTTCTCCACCAAACTTCACCACCATCTCCACCACCACCTGCACCACCGTAGCCACCACCAAGCATACCATCTTCACCTCCTCGACAACCTCTTTCCGACGGACTATAGATTCGTCCCCCGTGGCATCGTTTGCAAAAACTCATTTTGGCTAATTGCACTAGACTTGCACCCTCAAACTCTCTCCATCAACTTGTGAGGACCGGCCCCTCCTTTTGGATTGGGGCCGAGCTTCCCTGCGTCGGGCGCATTTTAGGCGAGTAATTCTACTTGCCAAGACTTGGACATTATTTTCATGCTTGTAATTTTATCAACAAACGCAGCCCTCAAACATCAGGATCTGCTCTCTGTTTTGCAACTTCATTAGTCGACTTGACCCAACTATAAGTCGACTAACCCCTTTGAACGTAACCTTATTTCTGAAAACGCAGCTTCATTAGTCGACTACCCCATTTTCCTAGTCGACTAACTTTTTCTGAAGACGCGGCTTTCTGAGACGCGGCCTTCACTAGTCGACTTGACATTTGCCCTAGTCGACTAACTTTCTTCCTGAGACGCGGCTCTCTGAGACGCGGCCTTTTAGTCGACTTGACCCTTATCTATAGTCGACTACCCCTTCATAAGTCGACTAATATCACTCCCTAGTCGACTAATCTTGACTGTTTGCTGTGGTTAATTACCTCTTTGTTTATGAACATTATCTTTGGGTCATGTATTGTATATTGCTAATTACAAGACTTGTTACTTGATGGATATCACCTCTTGTCATGCTATCTCCTAACACAAGGCATGACACACATGACTCTCATAATTATCACGATAACGGGAATGATAACCGGACTTTATGATTTACCAATTTGATTTACATGATAGTACAAATTGTACTCCTGATACTCCTGTTTTTACAATATTCCTGACTTGCTCCTGTTCATTCCCGAAACCTGATAATTATCTAAAGAATTCATAAAATAAGACAACTTGCATCGGGTCGGGGGAAACTTGCGGCTATCAATATATGTTCGTGTTTACAGTGGTATTAGGTATGTTGTGCAACTAAATTTCCGGTCTGACCTGTGGGCCTCCAGGCGACCGAGGGGAGTGCTGGCTCCCTCCTTCCTAGTACCATCATGATAAGGGCATACATAAGTCCCTCCTGTTAGCCTTGCGGCTGGTTCCGTTACCAAGCAACGGAACATCCTGGGCCGTGGTCCCGGGTATGTACGGGACCCACTGTAAACATAGTTCGTTGATACCCCCGCTGGTTTCCAATAACAATCTTGCTTTACTTGGATATGGATCTATGTGTGCTGGGACGCTAGTTCACATAGCTAGATATCAGGGTAAGACGAGTAACAATAATAATAAAAGACGTTAACTGTGGGTGTTGGATGCGCCTGCATTACGGTGACATGAGATGAAGGTATATAGATGAGGGTTTCCTTGTTTGGATTATTCCCTCGAGGTACTAGTCTCATGAGGCCGTAACTTAAGCTTATACAATGCCTTTCGTTTATAACATGTCGTACTTCCTTTACTCGCTGGCTGATTATTCATGATATTGTACCAACTCTCATACTCTTATTTCTTATGCCGCTCGGCTGTAACCTGATCACTTGTTTGGGAGGTCCTGACTCCCTTGAATTTGTATGTTCAGGTTCCGGACCTTGGATTGAGGTGGAGCCTTCTGTGGAAGATCAAGCTTTCCTTTCCGAGCAGGCTGACTAGTCTCGGTTTCTGTTGTGCCAGACTTTCCTTTTTAGCTCGCGGGACCTTCCTTCAGCTCGTGAGCATCTTGTAATCATATTGTAAATCGTACTTTTGTGCTTGGCTGTGATATAGGATGCATGTGATATGTAATAGTATGTCACATCCTGTGATAACCTTGTACTTTGTACTTCTTATGTTGGCATATGAATGGACGCTACGTTTATCGTACTCTGATTCTTGCTTGTACTGATGCTTAGCGTATATACGTGAGGGTACTTCTGACCTGCGTATGTACGTCGCAGTGACGTCCCCGTACCCGTGGGATCGGGGCGTTACAGGTTAGTATCAGAGCCTAGGCTCTCACACCTATAGTACAATCAAGCAGCAAATGGAATTTGCCATTGCAAACTACAATGTACAAAGTTATCTAGTCCTTCTTGATTCCTTTCCTTGTGTCCTAAAATCCTTCCATCTTTCCAGTTTTCAGTCTCCTTTTTACCAACATAAGTATGGATAGAAGGACGGGTCGTAACAACTCCGGGCAAGCATCAAATGGACCCGCGGGAGAGCATATTGAGATTCTAAGGGTTATCCAGACTATGATGGAGAATCAGCAACAGCAGACGGAACTCCTTCGGCAAGAGTTAGCAACTCCTAAGGAACAAAGACCGGGGAACGTATCAGACTTTAGGCGGTTGCAACCGGCGATATTCACGGGAGGAGAGAAACCACTAGATGCTGAACAATGGCTGATTGACACCACAGATCTGTTGAACGCAGCCCGGGTCCCAAAAGAAAATCAAGTGGAGGTCGCCAAGATTCAACTAAAGGATGTAGCCAGGACCGGTGGCTAGCTGAAGAAGCGAGACTGGAGAAACCTGTCACTTGGGACCAGTTTTCTCAAAGCTTCTATAGTAGATTTTTCCCTGCCACAGCTCAGAAAGAAATGGAAGAACAGTTCATCCGACTTCAACAATGGAACCGGTCTGTGGATGAGTATGCCGCTGAGTTCTTGAGGCTGAGCCGCTTTGCTCCATATATGGTGGCTGATGAGGAAAAGCGGGCGAGTAGGTTCCAACAGGGTTTACAAATGGACATTCAAATCCTCTTAATGCCCCAACAGCTGAAAACTTATTCCCAAGTCCTCACCATAGCTCGGGAGGTGGAGCGAGGACTGGAGAAAGGGAAATCTAACATGATAAGGAATCAGACCATGAAGAGGCCATTTCCACAAACAGGGAGAGGAGGTCCATTCAGAGCAGCAAGGATCCCAACCATGAGACGACCATTTCGACCAGCCCCCTTTCCAGTAACCCAACCATTTTCTTTTTGTAGCTATTGCCAGAAACCAGGTCACTCTCGACAAAATTGCCGTAGGGCAAATGGGTTATGCCTGGTATGTGGTTCCCGTGATCATTCAATAGAAGTCTGTCCCCACAAAAGAATGGGAATGGTCAACCAAGCATTGCCAGCACTTCCAGGGCCAGATGGACAGAGGAACCAGGGACCAATGGTTAGGAGGGCCCTTCCCCCTCCCCCACTACAAGTTATCCGCCCAGTCCAGAGGGGAGTCAGAACTGCAGCGGGTCGTGGAAGAGGACGAGCCTACAACTTGACAGCGGAAGAGGCCCAAACTTCTGGAGAAGTGGTAACAGGTAAGATTATGGTGCACTCTAAACCTGTCTTAGCCCTCTTGATTCTGGCGCTTCTCATTGCTACATATCAGATAGTTTCATTGCTTTGAACTCTATACCTGTTGAATATTCAGACCACCAGTGGGAGATAAGTACCGGTAACGGAGTAGTCATCTCTAATAGAGTTTGTGTAAATTGTCCGGTGGAACTGTGTGACAGGACATTAACAGTGGATATGCTCGTACTAGATACTAAAGGGTACGACGTAATCTTAGGCATGACTTGGCTCAGTAAATACCATGCAGTCATTGATTGTCGAAACAAGAAAGTTATTTTCAGAATACCACTTCAGCCTGAATTCCAATTTAAAGGAGAACACAAACCTACCAAGGAAAAAGCGCAGATGACTACTGGTGAGATCCAGAAGAAGAGAGTACCAATTTGGAATGAGTTTCCAGAAGTATTTAAAGAAATCTCGGGGCTTCCACCTGACAGAACGATTGAGTTCTCCATTTATACCCTTCCAGGCACAGTTCTAATATCCAAAGCTCCATACAGAATGGCACCCACTGAGTTAGAAATTCTAAAGAAGCAGTTACAAGAATATTCTGACAAGGGATTGATTAGACCAAGTGCTTCACCATGGGGAGCTCCAGTGCTCTTAGCAAACAAAAAGGACGGTGGTAAGCGGTTGTGTATAGACTACAGAGAGTTAAACAAGGTTACCATCAAGAACAAGTACCCCTTACCAAGAATTGATGATCTGTTTGATCAACTTCATGGAGCTCGAGTATTTTCAAAGTTGGATTTGCAATCAGGTTATCATCAGCTAAAGGTAAAGAAAGAAGACGTTCCAAAGACAGCGTTCAGAACTCATTATGGCCATTATAAGTTTCTAGTTATGCCCTTCGGAGTCACCAATGCCCCTGCAGTTTTCATGGATTTGATGTACATAGTGTTCTCATCATATTTGGATCAGTTTGTGGTTGTTTTTATAGATGACATCTTGATCTATTCGAAGAACGACAGAGAGCATGCAGACCACTTGAGAATAGTGTTACAGACTCTCCAACAGGAACAACTTCATGCTAAGCAAAGCAAATGTGATTTCTGGTTAAATAGTGTGGCCTTCCTTGGACACATAATTTCAGAAGAAGGAATTTCAGTAGACCCTAGTAAAATTCAGGCAGTAAAGGACTGGCCAATTCCAAGGACAGTAACAGAAATTAAGAGTTTTATTGGATTAGCCGGATATTATAGGCGCTTTGTCCAGGATTTTCTAAGATTGCAGCCCCGTTAACGAAGCTCACCGGAAAGGAGAAAAATATATATAGACGGAGGAATGTACCGCAGCATTTGAACAATTAAAGGAAAGACTCATTACAGCTCCAGTCTTGAGGACTCCCTCAGGAAGAGGAGGGATGGTTATATACAGTGATGCATCCGGAAAAGGCCTGGGGTGTGTATTAATGCAGCATGATCATGTCATAGCGTATGCATCCAGGCAACTGAAACCACATGAGAGAAATTACCCAACTCATGACTTAAAGCTGGCAGCTGTAATATTCGCATTGAAGATCTGGAGACATTATCTTCTGGGAGACAAGGTGTTAATCTACACTGATCACAAGAGTCTAAAGTATATTTTCACGTAGAAAGAATTAAACATGAGACAGAGACGGTGGCTTGAATTAATGGCAGATTATGATATAGATTTACAGTATCATCCAGGCAGAGTCAATACAGTACCAGATGCATTGAGCAGGAAGCCATCGAATAAAATGCTAGTACAACTTACGCAACAGAAGGAGTTGATTCAGGATATCTGTAACACCCCATCCTCGGTATACGTGCACAGTTACGTATCCTGATTTTTGGTGCATTTTATTATTATTATTTTATTTTATTTTATTTTCTGCTATTTAAATACTTACTCATATAGCAGTACTGCATGATTTGATCTGTTTGGTATTCAGATTTGACTAATTTTAGTTTCAAATATTATTTTTTAATATCCTAGATTTTTCATGATTTTCTGGAATTTTTTTGGAATTAAATTATAAATCTTCAAAACCGGTGTCGGCCAGTATCACTGGTTGATTCCAGGAATTTTAGTTCACAATTGGAATCAAATTTTTGGATTCCGCTTTCACATTCCTTCTTAAAATTATATTTTCTTCCTTCAGGCATTTTTTGGGAATTTTCAGATTTTATCGAAAATCCAGCCTACCCGGTGTAGACACCGTTCACCATGGATTCTAGGATTTTTATTTTGAAAATGGAGTTGAATTTCTGAAAACCGATTTCACCAAAAAATCTTTTGTAATATTTATTGTTTTTGTGAATTTTTGGAAAGCTTCCCGAGACACTTCAATTTTTGAACATTTCTGGAGTTTTCGGTATTTTCTCAGATACCGAGAATTTATCCAAGTATTCCACTTTTCTCTTTTTCCATTATTCTCTCTCCTTCCTCAAACGCGAGAGTTCACCAGCTGGATTCATCATTTAATGCAGCCATCCTCTCCATGCTGCATTTAAAGCTTATGGGCCAATCAAACTCTAGTCAAATCACCCATACCTTTATTGATTTCTCTGTAAACGCAACCTTGTGAATTTCCCTTTTGAACCCAGCCTTGATCTCCGCGTCTAGCTCTTAGAGGCCAGACGCGGGCCTCATTTGAATGGAGACGCAAGCCTCCATCCTTGTGTTTCCTTGATTTGAATGGGGGGCAAAATGGAATGATAACTTCACCTATGCATATATATATTCCCATGTACTCCAATCTTCTCTCTCTCTTTCATTCTCCTTCATCTTCTTTGTTTCCAGCAAGCTCCAACAGCAACACAACCCCCCAAGCTCCCTTGGCCGGCCATTACCACCACCCACCAAATCCATTTTCTCCACCACAAATCCCTCCACCTCATTCTCCTCCATCTCCTCCTCCATTTCCAACAACTACACCATCTTCTTCAACCTCTTTCACCAAGAAAACATCCAAGAACCCATCTTCTCCACCAAAGCTTCACCACCACCTACACCACCGTAGCCTCCACCAAGCATACCACCTTCACCTCCTCGTCAACCTCTTTCCGGCGGACTATAGATTCGTCCCCCGTAACATCGTTTGCAAAATCTCATTTTTGCCAAGTTGAACTGGACTTACACCTTCAACCTCCTTCCCTCTCTTGTGAAGACCGGCCAACTCCTTTTGGATTGGGGGCCGTGCACTTCATTGGCGGCAAGACTCTGGGCCGGTACCCTCCTCTTGGATTGGGGCCGAGCTTCTCTGTGTCGGACGCATCACAGGATCAGTTTTAGGCGAGTAATTCTACTCGCCAAGACATGAACAATCACTTGTATTTTCATATCAACGAACACAACACTTAAAGGATAATTCTGCTCTCTGTTTGACTCTGTTAGTCGACTTGACCCAGTTATTAGTCGACTAGAACCCTTTATTAGTCGACTATCCTTTTGTTATAGTCGACTAACTCCCTTGAAACGCAGCTTTTCTTCTGAAGACGCGACCCTATTAGTCGACTAACTCATTGCCCTAGTCGACTTTCTTTCTTTCTGAAGACGCGGACTTGTGAGACGCGAACTTGTGAGACGCGGACTTGTGACAAGACGCGGACTTGTGAGACGCGGCCTTATGAAACGCAGTCTTGTGAAACGCAGCCTATTAGTCGACTAACCCCTTCTTCTAGTCGACTAACTTTTCTCCTGAAAACGCAACTCTTTGAAAACGCAACCCATTAGTCGACTTTCTCTTCTCTATAGTCGACTAACTCCTCTATAAGTCGACTAATTGCCTTCCCCTAGTCGACTTAATTTGGCTATTTGCTGTGGTTAATTACTTTCTTGGAAATGAATCTTATACTCGGGACATGTATTATATAGTGCTATTTCATGGCATGTTACTTGACAAATATCACCTCTTATCATGCTATCTATTAACACAAGGCATGATACACCTGACTTCTATGATTATCACTATAACGGGAATGATAACCGGACTTCATGATTTTCCAATTTGATTTACATGATAGTACAAATTGTACTCCTGATACTCTTGTTTTTTTACAATATTTCCGACTTGCTCCTGTTCATTCCCGAAACCTGATAATTACCTAAAGGATCCATAAAATAAGACAACTTGCATCGGGTCGGGGGAAATACGCGGCTATCAATATATGTTCGTGTTACAGTGGTATTAGGTATGTTGTGCAACTAAATTTCCGGTCTGACCTGTGGGCCTCCAGGCGACCGAGGGGAGTGCTGGCTCCCTCCTTCCTGGTACCATCATGATAAGGGCATACATAAGTCCCTCCTGTTAGCCTTGCGGCTGGTTCCGTCCACCAAGCAACGGAACAATCCTGGGCCGTGGTCCCGGGTATGCACGGGACCCACTGTAAACATAGTTCGTTGATACCCCCGCTGGTTTCCAATAACAATCTTGCTTTACTTGGATATGGATCTATGTGTGCTGGGACGCTAGTTCACATAGCTAGATATCAGGGTAAGACGAGTAGTAATAATAATAATAATAATAATAATAATAATAATAATAATAATAATAAAAAACATTAATTGTGGGTGTTGTATGCGCTTGGATTACGGTGACATGAGATGAAGTATATAGATGAGGGTTTCCTTGTTTGGATTATTCCCTCGAGGTACTAGTCTCATGAGGCCGTAACTTGAGCTTATACAATGCCTTTCGTTTATAACATTTGTGCTTCTTTTACTTGCTGGCTGTTTACTCATGATGTTGTACCAACTCTCATACTCTTATTTCTTATGCTGCTCGGCTGTAACCTGATCACTTGTTTGGGAGGTCCTGACTCCCTTGAATTTGTATGTTCAGGTTCCGGACCTTGGATTGAGGTGGAGCCTTCTGTGGAAGATCAAGCTTTCCTTTCTGAGCAGGCTGACTAGTCTCGGTTTCTGTTGTGCCAGACTTCCCTTTTTAGCTCGCGGGACCTTCCTTCAGCTCGTGAGCATCTTGTAATCATATTGTAAATCGTACTTTTGTGCTTGGCTGTGATATATGATGCATGTGATATGTAATAGTATGTCACATCCTGTGATAACCTTGTACTTTGTATTTCTTATGTTGGCATATGAATGGACGCTACGTTTGTCGTACTCTGATTCTTGCTTGTACTGATGCTTAGCGTATATACGTGAGGTACTTCTGACCTACGTATATACGTCGCAGTGACGTCCCCGTACCCGTGGGATCGGGGCGTTACAGGTTGGTATCAGAGCCTAGGCTCTCACACCTATAGTACAATCAAGCAGCAAATGGAATTTGCCATTGCCAACTACAATGTACAAAGTTATCTAGTCCTTCTTGATTCCTTTCCTTGTGTCCTAAAATCCTTCCATCTTTCCAGTTTCCAGTCTCCTTTTTACCAACATAAGTATGGATAGAAGGACGGGTCGTAACAACTCCAGGCAAGCATCAAATGGACCCGCGGGAGAGAATGTTGAGATTCTAAGGTTTATCCAGACTATGATGGAGAATCAGCAACAGCAGACGGAACTCCTTCGGTAAGAGTTAGCAACTCCTAAGGAACAAAGACCGGGGAACGTATCAGACTTTAGGCGGTTGCAACCGGCGATATTCACGGGAGGAGAGAAACCACTAGATGCTGAACAATGGCTGATTGACACCACAGATCTGTTGAACGCAGCCCGGGTCCCAAAAGAAAATCAAGTGGAGGTCGCCAAGATTCAACTAAAGGATGTAGCCAGGACCTGGTGGCTAGCTGAAGAAGCAAGACTGGAAAAACCTGTCACTTGGGACCAGTTTTCTCAAAGCTTCTATAGTAGATTTTTCCCTGCCACAGCTCAGAAAGAAATGGAAGAACAGTTCATCCGACTTCAGCAATGGAACCGGTCTGTGGATGAGTATGCCGCTGAGTTCTTGAGGCTGAGCCGCTTTGCTCCATATATGGTGGCTGATGAAGAAAAGCGGGCGAGTAGGTTCCAACAGGGTTTACAAATGGACATTCAAATCCTCTAATGCCCCAACAGCTGAAAACTTATTCCCAAGTCCTCACCATAGCTCGGGAGGTGGAGCGAGGACTGGAGAAAGGGAAATCTAACATGATAAGGAATCAGACCATGAAGAGGCCATTTCCACAAACAGGGAGAGGAGGTCCATTCAGAGCAGCAAGGATCCCAACCATGAGACGACCATTTCGACCAGCCCCCTTTCCAGTAACCCAACCATTTTCTTTTTGTAGCTATTGCCAGAAACCAGGTCACTCTCGACAAAATTGCCGTAGGGCAAATAGGTTATGCCTGGTATGTGGTTCCCGTGATCATTCAATAGAAGTCTGTCCCCACAAAAGAATGGGAATGGTCAACCAAGCATTGCCAGCACTTCCAGGTCCAGATGGACAGAGGAACCAGGGACCAATGGTTAGGAGGGCCCTTCCCCCTCCCCCACTACAAGATATCCGCCCAGTCCAGAGGGGAGTCAGAACTGCAGCGGGTCGTGGAAGAGGACGAGCCTACAACTTGACAGCGGAAGAGGCCCAAACTTCTGGAGAAGTGGTAACAGGTAAGATTATGGTGCACTCTAAAACCTGTCTTAGCCCTCTTTGATTCTGGCGCTTCTCATTGCTACATATCAGATAGTTTCATTGCTTTGAACTCTATACCTGTTGAATATTTAGACCACCAGTGGGAGATAAGTACCGGTAACGGAGTAGTCATCTCTAATAGAGTTTGTGTAAATTGTCCGGTGGAACTGTGTGACAGAACATTAACAGTGGATATGCTCGTACTAGATACTAAAGGGTACGACGTAATCTTAGGCATGACTTGGCTCAGTAAATACCATGCAGTCATTGATTGTCGAAACAAGAAAGTTATTTTCAGAATACCACTTCAGCCTGAATTCCAATTTGAAGGAGAACACAAACCTACCAAGGAAAAAGCACAGATGACTGCTGGTGAGATCCAGAAGAAGAGAGTACCAATTTAGAATGAGTTTCCAGAAGTATTTAAGGAAATCTCGGGGCTTCCACCTGACAGAACGATTGAGTTCTCCATTGATACCCTTCCAGGCACAGTTCCGATATCCAAAGCTCCATACAGAATGGCACCCACTGAGTTAGAAATTCTAAAGAAGCAGCTACAAGAATATTCTGACAAGGGATTGATTAGACCAAGTGCTTCACCATGGGGAGCTCCAGTGCTCTTAGCAAACAAAAAGGACGGTGGTAAGCGGTTGTGTATAGACTACAGAGAGTTAAACAAGGTTACCATCAAGAACAAGTACCCCTTACCAAGAATTGATGATCTGTTTGATCAGCTTCATGGAGCTCGAGTATTTTCAAAGTTGGATTTGCAATCAGGTTATCATCAGCTAAAGGTAAAGAAAGAAGACGTTCCAAAGACAGCGTTCAGAACTCGTTATGGCCATTATGAGTTTCTAGTTATGCCCTTCGGAGTCACCAATGCCCCTGCAGTTTTCATGGATTTGATGAACAGAGTGTTCTCATCATATTTGGATCAGTTTGTGGTTGTTTTTATAGATGACATCTTGATCTATTCGAAGAACGACAGAGAGCATGCAGACCACTTGAGAATAGTGTTACAGACTCTCCAACAGGAACAACTTCATGCTAAGCAAAGCAAATGTGATTTCTAGTTAAATAGTGTGGCCTTCCTTGGACACATAATTTCAGACGAAGGAATTTCAGTAGACCCTAGTAAAATTCAGGCAGTAAAGGACTGGCCAATTCCAAGGACAGTAACAGAAATTAAGAGTTTTATTGGATTAGCTGGATATTATAGGCGCTTTCTCCAAGATTTTTCTAAGATTGCAGCCCCGTTAACGAAGCTCACCCGGAAAGGAGAAAAATATATATGGACCGAGGAATGTGCTGCAGCATTTGAGCAATTAAAGGAAAGACTCATTACAGCTCCAGTTTTGAGGACTCCCTCAGGAAGGAGAGGGATGGTTATATACAGTGATGCATCCGGGAAAGGCCTAGGGTGTGTATTAATGTAGCATGATCATGTCATAGCTTATGCATCCAGGCAACTGAAACCACATGAGAGAAATTACCCAACTCATGACTTAGAACTGGCAGCTGTAATATTCACATTAAAGATCTGGAGACATTATCTTCTGGGAGACAAGGTGCTAATCTACACTGATCACAAGAGTCTAAAGTATATTTTCACGCAGAAAGAATTAAACATGAGACAGAGACGGTGGCTTGAATTAATGGCAGATTATGATATAGATTTACAGTATCATCCAGGCAGAGTCAATACAGTACCAGATGCATTGAGCAGGAAGCCAGAGAATAAAGTGCTAGTACAACTCACTCAACAGAGAGAGTTAATTCAGGACATCATAAAATTGGACTTAATGCTAGTACAAGGAACTGATAAGGCAGGACAGTTAATGACCTTTCAGATTCAGTCAACCCTGATGAATGAGATTAAAGAAGCTCAAAAGGAAGACCCCAGATTACAGAAATTCAGAGCTCAAGTAGAGGCTGGATTGAAAACCGATATCCGTATTCATTCAGATGATGCACTATATTTTGGTAACAGAATTTGTGTCCCCCAAGGAGAAGTCCGACAGAAAATTTTAGCAGAGGCACATAGTTCGGCCTATTCCATACACCCGGGAGGAAATAAAATGTATCAAGACTTGAAACAGAAGTTCTGGTGGAATGCCATGAAAAGGAGATAGCCCAGCATGTGGCCAAGTGCTTAGTTTGCCAGCAGGTAAAGATAGAACACCAGAGAACAGCTGGACTTCTTCAGCCCTTGCCAATACCCGAGTGGAAGTGGGAACATATCACCATGGATTTTGTCACAGCACTACCTCGCAGTCCTAAAGGGTAATAATGCAGTATGGGTAATCATTGACCGCCTCACAAAAGCAGCTCACTTCCTACCTTTCAGAGTAGGTCAGTCAACAGAAGTTCTTGCAGAAAAATATATGAAAGAAATTGTTCGTCTACATGGAGTTCTAGTTAGCATCGTGTCAGATAGAGACACGAGATTCCGATCACATTTCTGGGAAAGTCTCCAAGAAAATTTAGGAACTCGTCTGAAATTCAGTACTTCATATCACCCCCAGACAGACGGACAATCTGAACGGACTATCCAGATCCTTGAAGACATGTTACGAGCCTGCATGATAGAATTTAGAGGTCATGGGAAGACTATCTTCATTTGGTAGAATTCTCTTATAATAACAGCTATCAGGCTAGTATCAAAATGGCCCCATTTGAGGCATTGTATGGCAGGAAATGCAGGTCACCGATATGTTGGGACGAAGTCGGCGAAAGAAGACTTATGGGACCAGACATTCTAGTTCAGACACAGACAAAGTCCGAATTATCAGAGATCATCTCCGGGTAGCACAGAGCCGACAAAAGAGTTGGGCAGACACAAACAGAAGACAGTTGGAATTCAGAACAGGTGATCATGTATTTTTGAAGATATCACCCACCAAAGGGGTAATCCGTTCGGTACTCGTGGAAAAACTTAGTCCGAGATACATCGGCCCATTCGAAATTTTGGATCGTGTGGGAGATGTGTCTTACCGATTGGCATTACCGCCATCTTTAGAAGGAGTACACAATGTATTCCATGTATCACAGTTGAGGAGGTATGTCAAGGATGAGAGTCACATTCTAGATCACTCCGAATTGGAACTTCAGTCAGATCTGTCTTATAAAAGAGCAACCGATGGCCATCCTGGACAAAAGTATCAAAACATTGAAGAATAAGGCAATACCATTAGTATTGGTTTCTTGGAATAGGCATGTGCCAGGAGAAGCCACATGGGAACGGGAGGACGTTATTCGTGAGCGTTACCCTCAACTATTTTCAACTTAGTTGGTAAAACCCTTTCTTCCTATTCTCTCTACCGTCATCTTCCCCTTCCTGAAATTTCGAGGACGAAATTTTTGTAAGGTGGATAGATTGTAACACCATCCTCGGTATACGTGCACAGTTACGTATCCTGATTTTTGGTGCATTTTATTATTATTATTTTATTTTATTTTATTTTCTGCTATTTAAATACTTACTCATATAGTAGTACTGCATGATTTGATCTGTTTGGTATTCAGATTTGACTAATTTTAGTTTCAAATATTATTTTTTAATATCCTAGATTTTTCATGATTTTCTGGAATTTTTCGGAATTAAATTATAAATCTTCAAAACCGGTGTCGGCTAGTATCACTGGTTGATTCCAAAAATTTTAATTCACAATTGGAATCAAATTTTTGGATTCCGCTTTCACATTCCTTCTTAAAATTATATTTTCTTCCTTCAGGCATTTTCTGGGAATTTTCAGATTTTATCGAAAATCCAGCCTACCCGGTGTAGACACCGTTCACCATGGATTCCAGGATTTTTAATTTGAAAATGGAGTTGAATTTCTGAAAACCGATTTCACCAAAAAATCTTTATGTAATATTTATTATTTTTGTGAATTTTTGGAAAGCTTCCCGAGACACTTCAATTTTGGACATTTCTGGAGTTTTCGGTATTTTCCCAGATACCGAGAATTTATCCAAGTATTCCACTTTTCTCTTTTTCCATTATTCTCTCTCCTCCTCAAACGCGAGAGTTCACCAGCTGGATTCATCATTTAATGCAGCCATCCTCTCCATGCTGCATTTAAAGCTTATGGGCCAATCAAACTCTAGTCAAATCACCCATACCTTTATTGATTTCTCTGTAAACGCACCTTGTGAATTTCCCTTTTGAACCCAGCCTTGATCTCCGCGTCTAGCTCTTAGAGGCCAGACGCGGGCCTCATTTGAATGGAGACGCAAGCCTCCATCCTTGTGTTTCCTTGATTTGAATGGGGGGCAAAATGGGAATGATAACTTCACCTATGCATATATATTCCCATGTACTCCAATCTTCTCTCTCTCTTTCATTCTCCTTCATCTTCTTTGTTTCCAGCAAGCTCCAACAGCAACACAACCCCCCAAGCTCCCTTGGCCGGCCATTACCACCACCCACCAAATCCATTTTCTCCACCACAAATCCCTCCACCTCATTCTCCTCCATCTCCTCCTCCATTTCCAACAACTACACCATCTTCTTCAACCTCTTTCACCAAGAAAACATCCAAGAACCCATCTTCTCCACCAAAGCTTCACCACCACCTACACCACCGTAGCCTCCACCAAGCATACCACCTTCACCTCCTCGTCAACCTCTTTCCGGCGGACTATAGATTCGTCCCCCGTAACATCGTTTGCAAAATCTCATTTTTGCCAAGTTGAACTGGACTTACACCTTCAACCTCCTTCCCTCTCTTGTGAAGACCGGCCAACTCCTTTTGGATTGGGGGCCGTGCACTTCATTGGCGGCAAGACTCTGGGCCGGTACCCTCCTCTTGGATTGGGGCCGAGCTTCTCTGCGTCGGACGCATCACAGGATCAGTTTTAGGCGAGTAATTCTACTCGCCAAGACATGAACAATCACTTGTATTTTCATATCAACGAACACAACACTTAAAGGATAATTCTGCTCTCTGTTTGACTCTGTTAGTCGACTTGACCCAGTTATTAGTCGACTAGAACCCTTTATTAGTCGACTATCCTTTTGTTATAGTCGACTAACTCCCTTGAAACGCAGCTTTTCTTCTGAAGACGCGACCCTATTAGTCGACTAACTCATTGCCCTAGTCGACTTTCTTTCTTTCTGAAGACGCGGACTTGTGAGACGCGAACTTGTGAGACGCGGACTTGTGACAAGACGCGGACTTGTGAGACGCGGCCTTATGAAACGCAGTCTTGTGAAACGCAGCCTATTAGTCGACTAACCCCTTCTTCTAGTCGACTAACTTTTCTCCTGAAAACGCAACTCTTTGAAAACGCAACCCATTAGTCGACTTTCTCTTCTCTATAGTCGACTAACTCCTCTATAAGTCGACTAATTGCCTTCCCCTAGTCGACTTAATTTGGCTATTTGCTGTGGTTAATTACTTTCTTGGAAATGAATCTTATACTCGGGACATGTATATATAGTGCTATTTCATGGCATGTTACTTGACAAATATCACCTCTTATCATGCTATCTATTAACACAAGGCATGATACACCTGACTTCTATGATTATCACTATAACGGGAATGATAACCGGACTTCATGATTTTTCCAATTTGATTTACATGATAGTACAAATTGTACTCCTGATACTCTTGTTTTTTTACAATATTTCCGACTTGCTCCTGTTCATTCCCGAAACCTGATAATTACCTAAAGGATCCATAAAATAAGACAACTTGCATCGGGTCGGGGGAAATACGCGGCTATCAATATATGTTCGTGTTTACAGTGGTATTAGGTATGTTGTGCAACTAAATTTCCGGTCTGACCTGTGGGCCTCCAGGCGACCGAGGGGAGTGCTGGCTCCCTCCTTCCTGGTACCATCATGATAAGGGCATACATAAGTCCCTCCTGTTAGCCTTGCGGCTGGTTCCGTCCACCAAGCAACGGAACAATCCTGGGCCGTGGTCCGGGTATGCACGGGACCCACTGTAAACATAGTTCGTTGATACCCCCGCTGGTTTCCAATAACAATCTTGCTTTACTTGGATATGGATCTATGTGTGCTGGGACGCTAGTTCACATAGCTAGATATCAGGGTAAGACGAGTAATAATAATAATAATAATAATAATAATAATAATAATAATAATAATAATAATAAAAGACATTAATTGTGGGTGTTGTATGCGCTTGGATTACGGTGACATGAGATGAAGGTATATAGATGAGGGTTTCCTTGTTTGAATTATTCCCTCGAGGTACTAGTCTCATGAGGCCGTAACTTGAGCTTATACAATGCCTTTCGTTTATAACATTTTGTGCTTCTTTTACTTGCTGGCTGTTTACTCATGATGTTGTACCAACTCTCATACTCTTATTTCTTATGCTGCTCGGCTGTAACCTGATCACTTGTTTGGGAGGTCCTGACTCCCTTGAATTTGTATGTTCAGGTTCCGGACCTTGGATTGAGGTGGAGCCTTCTGTGGAAGATCAAGCTTTCCTTTCCGAGCAGGCTGACTAGTCTCGGTTTCTGTTGTGCCAGACTTCCCTTTTTAGCTCGCGGGACCTTCCTTCAGCTCGTGAGCATCTTGTAATCATATTGTAAATCGTACTTTTGTGCTTGGCTGTGATATATGATGCATGTGATATGTAATAGTATGTCACATCCTGTGATAACCTTGTACTTTGTATTTCTTATGTTGGCATATGAATGGACGCTACGTTTGTCGTACTCTGATTCTTGCTTGTACTGATGCTTAGCGTATATACGTGAGGGTACTTCTGACCTACGTATGTACGTCGCAGTGACGTCCCCGTACCCGTGGGATCGGGGCGTTACAGGTTGGTATCAGAGCCTAGGCTCTCACACCTATAGTACAATCAAGCAGCAAATGGAATTTGCCATTGCCAACTACAATGTACAAAGTTATCTAGTCCTTCTTGATTCCTTTCCTTGTGTCCTAAAATCCTTCCATCTTTCCAGTTTCCAGTCTCCTTTTTACCAACATAAGTATGGATAGAAGGACGGGTCGTAACAACTCCGGGCAAGCATCAAATGGACCCGCGGGAGAGAATGTTGAGATTCTAAGGTTATCCAGACTATGATGGAGAATCAGCAACAGCAGACGGAACTCCTTCGGTAAGAGTTAGCAACTCCTAAGGAACAAAGACCGGGGAACGTATCAGACTTTAGGCGGTTGCAACCGGCGATATTCACGGGAGGAGAGAAACCACTAGATGCTGAACAATGGCTGATTGACACCACAGATCTGTTGAACGCAGCCCGGGTCCCAAAAGAAAATCAAGTGGAGGTCGCCAAGATTCAACTAAAGGATGTAGCCAGGACCTGGTGGCTAGCTGAAGAAGCAAGACTGGAAAAACCTGTCACTTGGGACCAGTTTTCTCAAAGCTTCTATAGTAGATTTTTCCCTGCCACAGCTCAGAAAGAAATGGAAGAACAGTTCATCCGACTTCAGCAATGGAACCGGTCTGTGGATGAGTATGCCGCTGAGTTCTTGAGGCTGAGCCGCTTTGCTCCATATATGGTGGCTGATGAAGAAAAGCGGGCGAGTAGGTTCCAACAGGGTTTACAAATGGACATTCAAATCCTCTTAATGCCCCAACAGCTGAAAACTTATTCCCAAGTCCTCACCATAACTCGGGAGGTGGAGCGAGGACTGGAGAAAGGGAAATCTAACATGATAAGGAATCAGACCATGAAGAGGCCATTTCCACAAACAGGGAGAGGAGGTCCATTCAGAGCAGCAAGGATCCCAACCATGAGACGACCATTTCGACCAGCCCCCTTTCCAGTAACCCAACCATTTTCTTTTTGTAGCTATTGCCAGAAACCAGGTCACTCTCGACAAAATTGCCGTAGGGCAAATAGGTTAGCCTGTATGTGGTTCCCGTGATCATTCAATAGAAGTCTGTCCCCACAAAAGAATGGGAATGGTCAACCAAGCATTGCCAGCACTTCCAGGTCCAGATGGACAGAGGAACCAGGGACCAATGGTTAGGAGGGCCCTTCCCCCTCCCCCACTACAAGATATCCGCCCAGTCCAGAGGGGAGTCAGAACTGCAGCGGGTCGTGGAAGAGGACGAGCCTACAACTTGACAGCGGAAGAGGCCCAAACTTCTGGAGAAGTGGTAACAGGTAAGATTATGGTGCACTCTAAACCTGTCTTAGCCCTCTTTGATTCTGGCGCTTCTCATTGCTACATATCAGATAGTTTCATTGCTTTGAACTCTATACCTGTTGAATATTTAGACCACCAGTGGGAGATAAGTACCGGTAACGGAGTAGTCATCTCTAATAGAGTTTGTGTAAATTGTCCGGTGGAACTGTGTGACAGAACATTAACAGTGGATATGCTCGTACTAGATACTAAAGGGTACGACGTAATCTTAGGCATGACTTGGCTCAGTAAATACCATGCAGTCATTGATTGTCGAAACAAGAAAGTTATTTTCAGAATACCACTTCAGCCTGAATTCCAATTTGAAGGAGAACACAAACCTACCAAGGAAAAAGCACAGATGACTGCTGGTGAGATCCAGAAGAAGAGAGTACCAATTTGGAATGAGTTTTCAGAAGTATTTAAGGAAATCTCGGGGCTTCCACCTGACAGAACGATTGAGTTCTCCATTGATACCCTTCCAGGCACAGTTCCGATATCCAAAGCTCCATACAGAATGGCACCCACTGAGTTAGAAATTCTAAAGAAGCAGCTACAAGAATATTCTGACAAGGGATTGATTAGACCAAGTGCTTCACCATGGGGAGCTCCAGTGCTCTTAGCAAACAAAAAGGACGGTGGTAAGCGGTTGTGTATAAACTACAGAGAGTTAAACAAGGTTACCATCAAGAACAAGTACCCCTTACCAAGAATTGATGATCTGTTTGATCAGCTTCATGGAGCTCGAGTATTTTCAAAGTTGGATTTGCAATCAGGTTATCATCAGCTAAAGGTAAAGAAAGAAGACGTTCCAAAGACAGCGTTCAGAACTCGTTATGGCCATTATGAGTTTCTAGTTATGCCCTTCGGAGTCACCAATGCCCCTGCAGTTTCATGGATTTGATGAACAGAGTGTTCTCATCATATTTGGATCAGTTTGTGGTTGTTTTTATAGATGACATCTTGATCTATTCGAAGAACGACAGAGAGCATGCAGACCACTTGAGAATAGTGTTACAGACTCTCCAACAGGAACAACTTCATGCTAAGCAAAGCAAATGTGATTTCTAGTTAAATAGTGTGGCCTTCCTTGGACACATAATTTCAGAAGAAGGAATTTCAGTAGACCCTAGTAAAATTCAGGCAGTAAAGGACTGGCCAATTCCAAGGACAGTAACAGAAATTAAGAGTTTTATTGGATTAGCTGGATATTATAGGCGCTTTCTCCAAGATTTTCTAAGATTGCAGCCCCGTTAACGAAGCTCACCGGGAAAGGAGAAAAATATATATGGACCGAGGAATGTGCTGCAGCATTTGAGCAATTAAAGGAAAGACTCATTACAGCTCCAGTTTTGAGGACTCCCTCAGGAAGGAGAGGGATGGTTATATACAGTGATGCATCCGGGAAAGGCCTAGGGTGTGTATTAATGTAGCATGATCATGTCATAGCTTATGCATCCAGGCAACTGAAACCACATGAGAGAAATTACCCAACTCATGACTTAGAACTGGCAGCTGTAATATTCACATTAAAGATCTGGAGACATTATCTTCTGGGAGACAAGGTGCTAATCTACACTGATCACAAGAGTCTAAAGTATATTTTCACGCAGAAAGAATTAAACATGAGACAGAGACGGTGGCTTGAATTAATGGCAGATTATGATATAGATTTACAGTATCATCCAGGCAGAGTCAATACAGTACCAGATGCATTGAGCAGGAAGCCAGAGAATAAAGTGCTAGTACAACTCACTCAACAGAGAGAGTTAATTCAGGACATCATAAAATTGGACTTAATGCTAGTACAAGGAACTGATAAGGCAGGACAGTTAATGACCTTTCAGATTCAGTCAACCCTGATGAATGAGATTAAAGAAGCTCAAAAGGAAGACCCCAGATTACAGAAATTCAGAGCTCAAGTAGAGGCTGGATTGAAAACCGATATCCGTATTCATTCAGATGATGCACTATATTTTGGTAACAGAATTTGTGTCCCCCAAGGAGAAGTCCGACAGAAAATTTTAGCAGAGGCACATAGTTCGGCCTATTCCATACACCCGGGAGGAAATAAAATGTATCAAGACTTGAAACAGAAGTTCTGGTGGAATGCCATGAAAAGGGAGATAGCCCAGCATGTGGCCAAGTGCTTAGTTTGCCAGCAGGTAAAGATAGAACACCAGAGAACAGCTGGACTTCTTCAGCCTTGCCAATACCCGAGTGGAAGTGGGAACATATCACCATGGATTTTGTCACAGCACTACCTCGCAGTCCTAAGGGTAATAATGCAGTATGGGTAATCATTGACCGCCTCACAAAAGCAGCTCACTTCCTACCTTTCAGAGTAGGTCAGTCAACAGAAGTTCTTACAGAAAAATATATGAAAGAAATTGTTCGTCTACATGGAGTTCTAGTTAGCATCGTGTCAGATAGAGACACGAGATTCCGATCACATTTCTGGGAAAGTCTCCAAGAAAATTTAGGAACTCGTCTGAAATTCAGTACTTCATATCACCCCCAGACAGACGGACAATCTGAACGGACTATCCAGATCCTTGAAGACATGTTAGAGCCTGCATGATAGAATTTAGAGGGTCATGGGAAGACTATCTTCATTTGGTAGAATTCTCTTATAATAACAGCTATCAGGCTAGTATCAAATGGCCCCATTTGAGGCATTGTATGGCAGAAATGCAGGTCACCGATATGTTGGGACGAAGTCGGCGAAAGAAGACTTATGGGACCAGACATTCTAGTTCAGACACAGACAAAGTCCGAATTATCAGAGATCATCTCGGGTAGCACAGAGCCGACAAAAGAGTTGGGCAGACACAAACAGAAGACAGTTGGAATTCAGAACAGGTGATCATGTATTTTTGAAGATATCACCCACCAAAGGGGTAATCCGGTTCGGTACTCGTGGAAAACTTAGTCCGAGATACATCGGCCCATTCGAAATTTTGGATCGTGTGGGAGATGTGTCTTACCGATTGGCATTACCGCCATCTTTAGAAGGAGTACACAATGTATTCCATGTATCACAGTTGAGGAGGTATGTCAAGGATGAGAGTCACATTCTAGATCACTCCGAATTGGAACTTCAGTCAGATCTGTCTTATAAAGAGCAACCGATGGCCATCCTGGACAAAAGTATCAAAACATTGAAGAATAAGGCAATACCATTAGTATTGGTTTCTTGGAATAGGCATGTGCCAGGAGAAGCCACATGGGAACGGGAGGACGTTATTCGTGAGCGTTACCCTCAACTATTTTCAACTTAGTTGGTAAAACCCTTTCTTCCTATTCTCTCTACCGTCATCTTCCCCTTCCTGAAATTCGAGGACGAAATTTTTTGTAAGGTGGATAGATTGTAACCACCCCATCCTCGGTATACGTGCACAGTTACGTATCCTGATTTTTGGTGCATTTTATTATTATTATTTTATTTTATTTTATTTTCTGCTATTTAAATACTTACTCATATAGCAGTACTGCATGATTTGATCTGTTTGGTATTCAGATTTGACTAATTTTAGTTTCAAATATTATTTTTTAATATCCTAGATTTTTCATGATTTTCTGGAATTTTTCGGAATTAAATTATAAATCTTCAAAACCGGTGTCGGCTAGTATCACTGGTTGATTCTAAAAATTTTAATTCACAATTGGAATCAAATTTTTGGATTCCGCTTTCACATTCCTTCTTAAAATTATATTTTCTTCCTTCAGGCATTTTCTGGGAATTTTCAGATTTTATCGAAAATCCAGCCTACCCGGTGTAGACACCGTTCACCATGGATTCCAGGATTTTTAATTTGAAATGGAGTTGAATTTCTGAAAACCGATTTCACCAAAAAATCTTTATGTAATATTTATTATTTTTGTGAATTTTTGGAAAGCTTCCCGAGACACTTCAATTTTTGGACATTTCTGGAGTTTTCGGTATTTTCCCAGATACCGAGAATTTATCCAAGTATTCCACTTTTCTCTTTTTCCATTATTCTCTCTCCTTCCTCAAACGCGAGAGTTCACCAGCTGGATTCATCATTTAATGCAGCCATCCTCTCCATGCTGCATTTAAAGCTTATGGGCCAATCAAACTCTAGTCAAATCACCCATACCTTTATTGATTTCTCTGTAAACGCAACCTTGTGAATTTCCCTTTTGAACCCAGCCTTGATCTCCGCGTCTAGCTCTTAGAGGCCAGACGCGGGCCTCATTTGAATGGAGACGCAAGCCTCCATCCTTGTGTTTCCTTGATTTGAATGGGGGGCAAAATGGGAATGATAACTTCACCTATGCATATATATATTCCCATGTACTCCAATCTTCTCTCTCTCTTTCATTCTCCTTCATCTTCTTTGTTTCCAGCAAGCTCCAACAGCAACACAACCCCCCAAGCTCCCTTGGCCGGCCATTACCACCACCCACCAAATCCATTTTCTCCACCACAAATCCCTCCACCTCATTCTCCTCCATCTCCTCCTCCATTTCCAACAACTACACCATCTTCTTCAACCTCTTTCACCAAGAAAACATCCAAGAACCCATCTTCTCCACCAAAGCTTCACCACCACCTACACCACCGTAGCCTCCACCAAGCATACCACCTTCACCTCCTCGTCAACCTCTTTCCGGCGGACTATAGATTCGTCCCCCGTAACATCGTTTGCAAAATCTCATTTTTGCCAAGTTGAACTGGACTTACACCTTCAACCTCCTTCCCTCTCTTGTGAAGACCGGCCAACTCCTTTTGGATTGGGGGCCGTGCACTTCATTGGCGGCAAGACTCTGGGCCGGTACCCTCCTCTTGGATTGGGGCCGAGCTTCTCTGCGTCGGACGCATCACAGGATCAGTTTTAGGCGAGTAATTCTACTCGCCATGACATGAACAATCACTTGTATTTTCATATCAACGAACACAACACTTAAAGGATAATTCTGCTCTCTGTTTGACTCTGTTAGTCGACTTGACCCAGTCATTAGTCGACTAGAACCCTTATTAGTCGACTATCCTTTTGTTATAGTCGACTAACTCCCTTGAAACGCAGCTTTTCTTCTGAAGACGCGACCCTATTAGTCGACTAACTCATTGCCCTAGTCGACTTTCTTTCTTTCTGAAGACGCGGACTTGTGAGACGCGGACTTGTGACAAGACGCGGACTTGTGAGACGCGGCCTTATGAAATGCAGTCATGTGAAACGCAGCCTATTAGTCGACTAACCCCTTCTTCTAGTCGACTAACTTTTCTCCTGAAAACGCAACTCTTTGAAAACGCAACCCATTAGTCGACTTTCCCTTCTCTATAGTCGACTAACTCCTCTATAAGTCGACTAATTGCCTTCCCCTAGTCGACTAATTTTGGCTATTTGCTGTGGTTAATTACTTTCTGGAAATGAATCTTATACTCGGGACATGTATTATATAGTGCTATTTCATGGCATGTTACTTGACAAATATCACCTCTTATCATGCTATCTATTAACACAAGGCATGATACACCTGACTTCTATGATTATCACTATAACGGGAATGATAACCGGACTTCATGATTTTCCAATTTGATTTACATGATAGTACAAATTGTACTCCTGATACTCCTGTTTTTTTATAATATTTCCGACTTGCTCCTGTTCATTCCCGAAACCTGATAATTACCTAAAGGATCCATAAAATAAGACAACTTGCATCGGGTCGGGGGAAATACGCGGCTATCAATATATGTTCGTGTTTACAGTGGTATTAGGTATGTTGTGCAACTAAATTTTCGGTCTGACCTGTGGGCCTCCAGGCGACCGAGGGGAGTGCTGGCTCCCTCCTTCCTGGTACCATCATGATAAGGGCATACATAAGTCCCTCCTGTTAGCCTTGCGGCTGGTTCCGTCCACCAAGCAACGGAACAATCCTGGCCCGTGGTCCCGGGTATGCACGGGACCCACTGTAAACATAGTTCGTTGATACCCCCGCTGGTTTCCAATAACAATCTTGCTTTACTTGGATATGGATCTATGTGTGCTGGGACGCTAGTTCACATAGCTAGATATCAGGGTAAGACGAGTAATAATAATAATAATAATAATAATAAAAGACATTAATTGTGGGTGTTGTATGCGCTTGGATTACGGTGACATGAGATGAAGGTATATAGATGAGGGTTTCCTTGTTTGGATTATTCCCTTGAGGTACTAGTCTCATGAGGCCGTAACTTGAGCTTATACAATGCCTTTCGTTTATAACATTTTGTGCTTCTTTTACTTGCTGGCTGTTTACTCATGATGTTGTACCAACTCTCATACTCTTATTTCTTATGCCGCTCGGCTGTAACCTGATCACTTGTTTGGGAGGTCCTGACTCCCTTGAATTTGTATGTTCAGGTTCCGGACCTTGGATTGAGGTGGAGCCTTCTGTGGAAGATCAAGCTTTCCTTTCCGAGCAGGCTGACTAGTCTCGATTTCTGTTGTGCCAGACTTCCCTTTTTAGCTCGCGGGACCTTCCTTCAGCTCGTGAGCATCTTGTAATCATATTGTAAATCGTACTTTTGTGCATGGCTGTGATATATGATGCATGTGATATGTAATAGTATGTCACATCCTGTGATAACCTTGTACTTTGTATTTCTTATGTTGCATATGAATGGACGCTACGTTTGTCGTACTCTGATTCTTGCTTGTACTGATGCTTAGCGTATATACGTGAGGGTACTTCTGACCTGCGTATGTACGTCGCAGTGACGTCCCCGTACCCGTGGGATCGGGGCGTTACAATATCATAAAATTGGACTTAATGATAGTACAAGGAATTGATAAAACGGGACAGTTGATGACCTTTCAGATTCAATCAACCCTGATGGATGAGATTAAAGAAGCTCAAAAAGAAGACCCCAGATTGCAGAAATTCAGAGCTCAAATAGAAGCTGGATTGAGAACTGACCTCCGTATTCATTCAGACAACGCATTATATTTTGGTAACAGAATTTGTGTCCCCCAAGGAGAAGTCCGACAGAAAATTTTGGCAGAGGCACATAGTTCGGCCTATTCCATACACCCGGGAGGAAATAAAATGTATCAAGACTTGAAACAGAAGTTCTGGTGGAATGCCATGAAAAGGGAGATAGCCCAGCATGTGGCCAAGTGCTTAGTTTGCCAGCAGGTAAAGATAGAATACCAGAGAACAGCTGGACTTCTTCAGCCCTTGCCAATACCCGAGTGGAAGTGGGAACATATCACCATGGATTTTGTCACAGCACTACCTCGCAGTCCTAAGGGTAATAATGCAGTATGGGTAATCATTGACCGCCTCACAAAAGCAGCTCACTTCCTACCTTTCAGAGTAGGTCAGTCAACAGAAGTTCTTGCAGAAAAATATATGAAAGAAATTGTTCGTCTACATGGAGTTCCAGTTAGTATCGTGTCAGATAGAGACACGAGATTCCGATCACATTTCTGGGAAAGTCTCCAAGAAAATTTAGGAACTCGTCTGAAATTCAGTACTTCATATCACCCCCAGACAGACGGACAATCTGAACGGACTATCCAGATCCTTGAAGACATGTTACGAGCCTGCATGATAGAATTTAGAGGGTCATGGGAAGACTATCTTCATTTGGTAGAATTCTCTTATAATAACAGCTATCAGGCTAGTATCAAAATGGCCCCATTTGAGGCATTGTATAGCAGGAAATACAGGTCACCGATATGTTGGACGAGTCGGCGAAAGAAGACTTATGGGACCAGACATTCTAGTTCAAACAACAGACAAAGTCTGAATTATCAGAGATCATCTCCGGGCAGCACAGAGCCGACAAAAGAGTTGGGCAGACACAAACAGAAGGCCATTGGAATTCAGAACCGGTGAGCATGTATTTTAAAGATATCACCCACCAAAGGGGTAATCCGGTTCGGTACTCGTGGAAAACTTAGTCCGAGATACATCGGCCCATTCGAAATTTTGGATCGTGTGGGAGATGTGTCTTACCGATTGGCATTACCTCCATCTTTAGAAGGAGTACACAATGTATTCCATGTATCACAGTTGAGGAGGTATGTCAAGGATGAGAGTCACATTCTAGATCACTCCGAACTGGAACTACAGTCAGATCTGTCTTATAAAGAGCAACCGATGGCCATCCTGGACAAAAGTATCAAAACATTGAAGAATAAGGCAATACCATTAGTATTGGTTTCTTGGAATAGGCATGTGCCAGGAGAAGCCACATGGGAACGGGAGGACGTTATTCGTGAGCGTTACCCTCAACTATTTTCAACTTAGTTGGTAAAACCCTTTCTTCCTATTCTCTCTACCGTCATCTTCCCCTTCCTGAAATTTCGAAGACGAAATGTTTTTGTAAGGTGGATAGATTGTAACACCCCTTCCTCGGTATACGTGCACAGTTACGTATCCTGATTTTTGGTGCATTTTATTATTATTATTTTATTTTATTTTATTTTATTTTCTGCTATTTAAATACTTACTCATATAGCAGTACTGCATGATTTGATCTGTTTGGTATTCAGATTTGACTAATTTTAGTTTCAAATATTATTTTTTAATATTCTAGATTTTTCATGATTTTCTGGAATTTTTCGGAATTAAATTGTAAATCTTCAAAACCAGTGTCGGCCAGTATCACTGGTTGATTCCGGGAATTTTAATTCACAATTGGAATCAAATTTTTGGATTCCGCTTTCACATTCCTTCTTAAAATTATATTTTCTTCCTTCAGGCATTTTCTGGGATTTTTCAGATTTTATCAAAAATCCAGCCTACCCGGTATAGACACCGTTCACAGTAGATTCCAGGATTTTTATTTGAAAATGGAATTGAATTTTTGAAAACCGATTTCACCAAAAATCTTTATATAATATTTATTATTTTTGAGAATTTTTGGGAGACTTTTTGTGATACTTCAATTTTTGGATTTTCCCGGAGTTTTCGGTATTTTCCCAGATACCGGGAATTTATCCATATATTCCACTTTTCTCTTTTTCCCATTTTCTCTCTCCTTCCTCAAACGCGAGTTTTGCCAACTGGACTCAGCAATTAATGCGGTGATCCTCTCCATACTGCATTTAATGCTTATGGGCCAATTCAACTCAGATCAAATCACCATGCCTTTTTGTCTTTTCTGATTAAACGCAGCTTTGCTTCCTCCCTGGACGCGAGCCCCGTCCCTGCGTCTGGGCAAGTGCCAGACGCAGGTTTTCATTCTTATATGAGACGTAGGTTTTCATTCTTAAATGAAACGCATGTTCCATTTTGGAGGGAGGGTATAATTGTAATATCTCCAAAACTTCCCATTATATAACTCCTCCTTTCTTTCTCTCTCTTTGATTATTTTTCTTTCTTCTTCCTTGCTCCAACAGCCAACGAGCACAACAGCAAAAACAGCCCTTTGGCTGGCCATTCTCACCATTCCACCCTCCATATACCCCACCATCTCCTCCACCAATTCCTCCACCATTCTTCCCTCCATCTCCTCCTCCATTTCCAACAACAAAAGCACCTCCACACCATCTTCTTCAACCTCTTTTCACCAAGAAAACCTCAAGGAACCCATCTTCTCCACCAAACTTCACCACCATCTCCACCACCACCTGCACCACCGTAGCCACCACAAGCATACCATCTTCACCTCCTCGACAACCTCTTTTCGACGGACTATAGATTCGTCCCCCGTGGCATCGTTTGCAAAAACTCATTTTGGCTAATTGCACTAGACTTGCACCCTCAAACTCTCTCCATCAACTTGTGAGGACCGGCCCCTCCTTTTGGATTGGGGCTGAGCTTCCCTGCGTCGGGCGCATTTTAGGCGAGTAATTCTACTCGCCAAGACTTGGACATTATTTCATGCTTGTAATTTTATCAACAAACGCAGCCCTCAAACATCAGGATCTGCTCTCTGTTTTGCAACTTCATTAGTCGACTTGACCCAACTGTAAGTCGACTAACCCCTTTGAACGTAACCTTATTTCTGAAAACGCAGCTTCATTAGTCGACTACCCCATTTTCCTAGTCGACTAACTTTTTCTGAAGACGCGGCTTTCTGAGACGCGGCCTTCACTAGTCGACTTGACATTTGCCCTAGTCGACTAACTTTCTTCCTGAGACGCGGCTCTCTGAGACGCGGCCTTTTAGTCAACTTGACCCTTATCTATAGTCGACTACCCCCTTCATAAGTCGACTAATATCACTCCCTAGTCGACTAATCTTGACTGTTTGCTGCGGTTAATTACCTCTTTGTTTATGAACATTATCTTTGGGTCATGTATTGTATATTGCTAATTACAAGACTTGTTACTTGATGGATATCACCTCTTGTCATGCAATCTCCTAACACAAGGCATGACACACATGACTCTCATAATTATCACGATAACGGGAATGATAACCGGACTTTATGATTTACCAATTTGATTTACATGATAGTACAAATTGTACTCCTGATACTCCTGTTTTTACAATATTCCTGACTTGCTCCTGTTCATTCCCGAAACCTGATAATTATCTAAAGAATTCATAAAATAAGACAACTTGCATCGGGTCGGGGGAATGTAACGCCCCGATTCCACAGATACGGGGACGTCACTGCGACGTATATACGTAGGTCAGGAGAAGCCCCCACGTATATACACCAAGCATAAGTACAAGCAAGAAATCATCAGAGTGCAACACAAAGCGTGGTATACACAAATATAAGCCAACATAAAGGTACAATACAAAGTCATCACTGTATATGATAAACCTTACACATTACATGTATCAGTTATCACAACCCAGTCCAAGGTAAAATATACAATAGAGATACAAAAGGCTCACGAGTAGGATGAAAATCCCGTGAGTCAAAAGGAGTCAGGTGCAAGAACTGGAGCTAAGATGCCTGCTCGCTACGGAGGGCTCGATCTACGGTGGACAACTCCACTTCGATCCAAGCTCCGAAATCTGAATGTGCAAATCCAAGGAATCAAGACATATAACAATAAATGAGCTACAGCCAAGTGGCTAAGAGACATGAATAGGGGTTAGGACACAAGTATAGTATGTAAGGACGGATATAACATAATCATAAGGCGGAAAATACAAGTAAAGCTGATTACAAGCAAAAGTGATTGTATATACTTAGGTCACGGTCCCATGAGACTAGTACATCGAAGAATAATCCAAACAAGGAAACCCTCATCTATATACCTCTATCTCATGCCACAGTAATCCAAGCATATAGAATCAGAGTTGCAAATCATACTATAATCATAACGAGAATACAAAACAAGAAGACATGAATCATAATGAGAAAGACATAATCCAATAACCGGAATCATCACTGGAATCACGACAAGTAAATAATAGTCATAACAGGAACTAAGACAGGAATCATAGCTGGTACACATAACGGTAATTATAACAGAGAACATAACTGACATCTATTATTATTATTACTCGCCTAACCCATATATCTAGGTATGTGTTCGTATCGATCCCAACTCACATACATCCATATATAAGCTATTCGAGGTTTGTTAACGGAAGTAGATGGAGAACTGATATCACCTCTTATAGTGGCACTCATACACCGGGGACCAGTTTAGTGGCCCAACGGTTCCCACCACCTGGGACCGGTTTGGAGGCCCAAAGTCCCCTATAGGTAATCGTGTGGGCCCTAAGTCCCACTACAACTTTCCGCCGCATATATCATATCCATCACTATAAGCAAGGTATCATTCCGGCATCCATCACTTCCACCCATACCCCATACAAGTTGTAGCTTATTAAGGATTATCAGTTTACGGGAAAAAGTGAACGTGACAGTATTAGCCCTTCAGATTCAAGAGGTGGCCCCCATGGATTCAAGAGGTGGCCCCCACCGTGTGGTGTGGCACTTTGTTCCATGTGGCACTTTGTTCTGAGGGAGTGGATTCTAGAGGTGACCCCCATGGGTTTCAAGAGGTGGCCCCCACCGTGTGGTGTGGCACTTTGTTCCATGTGGCACTTAGTTCCATAAAACAAGGCAGGGTTCCCGCAAATAAGATAATCATAAAGTCAAGTGTATCATGCTTGGTTTAAGGGATAGCATGACAAAGTGGTGATGTATAGCAAGCAATAAACCATAACAATGAATAGATAGTTGGCCGGGTCAATCGGGACATAACAATAGAGTCTAACAAGGTTGTGGCATGACAGTGGGTCAAGTGGTTACATATAAGGTGTTGTGTGATATACATGTGTTAAAAGGAAATAAATAACTGACAAGGCTATAATAAAGTAAGGCGAGTGGAAACATAGAACAACTTAGGGTTCAACGACCTCGAAGGGTCTGCCACGCATGCTATAAAATAAGGAGACAATAATATCACAGCAAGGTAAAATTACAGAATAAAACAAGTAATTGCAATGGTCATACGTAGGCATGATAAGGTGAGGTGACTGTGGTGATATACTACGAGTTATAGGTTATTTAACATGTCATGGGATGAATATACGCAATAGCAAGTCATGAGGTAATAGGAGGTACATCCATTCAGTTATATGTCCTATAGTGCTAGTATTGAAGTATGAACAAGTAGGAAATAATACACATGTAACAAGTATAGGTACCAAATTTAGAACAGAAATTAACTATGACACACAGCCAGAATTAGTCGACTAGGGGTAAGGGTTAGTCGACTAATAGGGAGCACTAGTCGACTAACAGATGTTCCAGTCGACTAGGTCAGTGATACAGAAAGTTGGGTTTTCTGGTCCAGGATGGATTAGTCGACTAGGTGGATTCAGGAGTCGACTAACATGGGTTTCCAGAGAGTTTACTAGTCGACCAGTATGTTGGGAAAGTCGACTAATACTGCGTTTTCCAGAAAAAACTAAGTTTCAGCTAAGTGTTCTAGTCGACTAGGTCTTAGGGTAAGTCGACTAATAGTGGGGAAAAACAGTGCGCAGGACAGAAATCCTGGAAGTGTGTTTGATGTCTAAATACATGGTTTTGGGTGACCTTTGTGTACGAGAAGTGTAGTTACAAGTGCTCAAAGACTAACACAAGTCTTGGTGAGCAATATGCTTACATGAGAAGGTTAGATTTGAGTATGATGACCTAAAAATAGGATTTTTAGTGTGCAAGTGTACAAGGATCTCTACCCTAATCATATGGAGTGTTAACTAGGTCTTGGTGAGTAAGGTACTCACTTGGATGGGTTGGGTTTGGAGCTTGATTCAAGAAGAAGATGGTGGCTTCAATCCATGGGTTGTGGAAGCTTGATTTGAAGATGTTGAAGCTTGGTGTTGCTTTGAGGTTGATGGTTGGAGATGAAGCTCTAGTGAAGCCTTGAAGTCTTGAGATGGATCCTTGAAGCTAGGGTTTGGGGTTGAGGAAGAGGGAATTTTGGGGGATTTTCTCTTGTGAAGAAATGAGAAAGAATCATGGGAAAGTTTGCAAAAGAATGGGATTTATAGGTTGGGGATTTTGTAAAGGAGATGGCAATTGTGAAGAAAGGAGGGGTTTTGGTGTAAAAGGGGAAAGCATGAGGTGTCACCCTCCATGCCACTTGGCCGCCATGGGGAGGAGAGAGTTAGTGGGGTTAGGTGAGAATGTGGGTGGGAAATGAGGTGGCAATCTAGGTGGAAATAAGGAATTTGCAAATATTAAAAAAATGCCCGAAATTCAAGTATCTCGGAATGATCTGAAAATTTTACCAAAAATCAAGAATACTATAAAAAGACCAATAGTGAAATCCGTTCGAAGAATTACTGTATAGTTTTAAAGTTAAAAATCCCGGAATCAGTGATTTACCGACTCCGAAAGAATTTCCATAAAATCATAAAATCCTCAGAAAAAGAATATAAGTAGAAAATGTGAATCTGAGAAATAATGTCTAAAGGACTTTCTTGAAATTCCTATCTGATTGGAAATTAAAATACTGGAATCAGTCTCCTACCGACTCCAGCGGAAAATCCATAAATTCGTAAAATCTCCAGAAAAAGTGTATAAGTAAGAAATAAGATTCTAAGCAATGAAGTCTAAAGGACTATCATGAGATTTTAAACAGTTTGAGAATTAAAAATCCGGGAATCGGTCAGTGACACTGGCCGACACCGGTTTTGAAGAAATTCAATTTAATCCGAAAAAAGTCCAGAAAATCACAGAAAATCTAATATATTGGAAAATAATATTTGGAACTGAAATCGGTCAAATCAGCATACCGGAAAGACTAAATTGAATAATATACTAGGATCGGGTCTTCGTTCAGATCAGGCCTGACTCCGAATCCGGGGATCCAGATCCAAAGCAAATAATCGTACAAATAATTCATAATATAAAATAATACAGGGAGTAAATCAAAAAATACGATCGAAATCTGAACATGTAACTAAGTACGTATTCCAGGAACGGGGTATTACAGGGAAACTTGCGGCTATCAATATATATTCGTGTTTACAGTGGTATTAGGTATGTTGTGCAACTAAATTTCCGGTCTGACCTGTGGGCCTCCAGGCGACCGAGGGGAGTGCTGGCTCCCTCCTTCCTGGTACCATCATGATAAGGGCATACATAAGTCCCTCCTGTTAGCCTTGCGGCTGGTTCCGTTACCAAGCAACGGAACATCCTGGGCCGTGGTCCCGGGTATGTACGGGACCCACTGTAAACATAGTTCGTTGATACCCCCGCTGGTTTCCAATAACAATCTTGCTTTACTTGGATATGGATCTATGTGTGCTGGGACGCTAGTTCACATAGCTAGATATCAGGGTAAGACGAGTAACAATAATAATAAAAGACGTTAACTGTGGGTGTTGGATGCGCCTGGATTACGGTGACATGAGATGAAGGTATATAGATGAGGGTTTCCTTATTTGGATTATTCCCTCGAGGTACTAGTCTCATGAGGCCATAACTTAAGCTTATACAATACCTTTCGTTTATAACATGTCATACTTCCTTTACTCGCTGGCTGATTATTCATGATATTGTACCAACTCTCATACTCTTATTTCTTATGCCGCTCGGCTGTAACCTGATCACTTGTTTGGGAGGTCCTGACTCCCTTGAATTTGTATGTTCAGGTTCCGGACCTTGGATTGAGGTGGAGCCTTCTGTGGAAGATCAAGCTTTCCTTTCCGAGCAGGCTGACTAGTCTCGGTTTCTGTTGTGCCAGACTTTCCTTTTTAGCTCGCGGGACCTTCCTTCAGCTCGTGAGCATCTTGTAATCATATTGTAAATCGTACTTTTGTGCTTGGCTGTGATATAGGATGCATGTGATATGTAATAGTATGTCACATCCTGTGATAACCTTGTACTTTGTACTTCTTATGTTGGCATATGAATGGACGCTACGTTTGTCGTACTCTGATTCTTGCTTGTACTGATGCTTAGCGTACGTGAGGGTACTTCTGACCTGCGTATGTACGTCGCAGTGACGTCCCCGTACCCGTGGGATCGGGGTGTTACAAAAACCATGACTAGCTAACCTTACTAATTTGCTAACTTACTAATCTCCATTATGGGCTGCATGCCTCATGTTGATTCATCGGCAAATGTTTGTCTTACCTGTTGGTCAATGTACTTTCCCACATGATAGATGGGTGATCATCTTGGACTTGTCTTGTAGCCTCATTGATTTCATCGGCTCTCAAGATAGACTTTCAATGGTGGAATCGAGGAGTGTCACTCAAGGGATGCTAAGGAAGAAGATACAAAATTCATTAGTCATTCAAGGCCATACATCATGTTAGCATTGAAGTAAGAAAGTTGTACAACAAATAGCATATGGTTGGTGCTCCATCTCCATGTTCCATCAAGGCACTTGTTCTAAAGACAAGGCTCTAAATGAGGCACACATGAATCATATGGAATTACAACAAGAGTTTGCCAAGAATGAAAGTAACCCATCGGGGATGAAAGAGACTCAACATTTGCAAGATTAAGAATTAGCAATCACCCAAGAGTTAGAAGTTAGCAAAGTTAGTGGTTAGCTAGTCATGTTAGAAGAAGTTAGCTATCCATTACAATAAAAAGAAAACAACAAAACATCATGCTATGAAAGTAAAGCTTGAAGGAAATAAAGCAAGTAATGAAAAGCACTAGAAATTGCTAGAGTTGAGAAGAAAGTTTTGGATTAATCCTTGCTTCAAGTTGTCACCCCTTGATTACAAGCTCTCACTCTCTTTCTTTCTCTCTTTTGCAGAATTTCTAGGAGGAGAGAATAGAGGAAAAAGCTTGTAATTTTTCTACTCAATTTTAAGTTAGGTTGGGTTAGTGAGGAGATGAATTTCAGGATAAGGAAGGGTAATGACTTTCCCAACTTATGTTGTTTAACAAGTTATGCCCTTAGATTATTTTTGTGCTCGTATATAAGTATATAGCAAAAATAACACCCAAGCAATACAACATATTATGGGGAGATTCTGTCTCCTTGTTTTAATATACCGCAAGTGCACGGTTGTTCGATGTAGCACTTGAGGGTCGATCCATAGGGATAAGTGGTTCTTATGGTTTCAACACTTTTAGACGAATTGGATTAAAGAGTTTTGGGATTTGGGTGGAACTAATTATCAATCTAAGAAATCAAGCTCCTAGGGTCGAATCCCTAACTAGAACAAGTGGTCAATCTCGTTTCTCCATACTAGTTTGTTGTTACTTAACAAAATTTCTACTTCTATTAGGTAGAATAAGTCTGAACATTAGATCTAAGCACAGGGTATTATCAAGTTACATGATCCATCAAAGGTAAATTAACTAAATTAAATAAATAACATAAAGGCAATAAAACCCTAAGCATGGACCATTAACTCCCAATACATAGCCTGTCAAAAATTCAGTTATTCTAGAAATTAATCTCCTAAAATTAGTAAGTCAACTGGTGTGCATACAGTTCTAGATAAGATATCTACCTTGGTCCACAAGAATTTAACCTAGATTCATCTTCCCTAGGTACTCGTAGAAAAATTACCTACTCATGCTTAATTATTGACTCAAAAACGATCTACATAAACAATCAACATGAAAAAACTAATCTAACAAATTACAAGAAATAATTAATCAAACTAATTAACTAATTAATTACATAATTAAATAATTAAACAAAACAATTAAACTAAACTTACCTGTGCTACAGTTGTCGTGTGGGCCTTTCAAATGGGCAGGGGCGCCCCATGTTGGCGCCCCTGTTGCTTCAAATAGGGGGCGCTTGTGGGCGTCCCTCACTGTTGGACAAAGGCGTCTGTAGGCGCCTCTGTAGATTTTTTTTTTTAATCTAAATTGCAGGATTAAAACAAAAATAAAAGGAAGAGAAATTTCAGAAAAAGAAAAATAAAATGCTGTAAATAGAATTCTTTACCTTTAAAAATTGAGATTGCAATAGAGAACAAAATAACTTCTGAAGAAATTACAGAAAATTGAGAAAGTGGCCAAAATCTCCAGCCCCCCAAACCCTAGCCTTTATATGTATATTTATAGGCTAGAGTTTGGCTATTTTACATGAAAGTACAATATAGTTACAAAATTACAAGGAGAGTCATTAAATTAATTTTGCACTTTTGCATCTCTGTCCATTTTGCGTTTAAGCCCCTGACTTTTGTAAAATTACGTTTTCACTCAAACTGGCCTCGAACTCTTCCGAATTGATGTAAATTTTTTTGATGTCAGTTTTAGATATAGTAGAGCGATCCCAGCAGTGCCAAGCCTCCTATCTCGTCTTCAACTCCTTTAACGCGCTTTACGGTCTCAAAAAAGTGCTTTTGTGGTCCAGTCTTCTCCTAATAACTTTGTCTACAAAACAAACTAAAAATACCCGTGTAGCATTATTTATAAACAAATGATAGATAAATATGGGCACGAAAATGTGACAAAATTGTGCTCAACAAATACCCCCACACCTATCTTTTTCTAGTCCTCGAGCAAAACAAATGAAAAGAAAAAGAAAAACTAAACTACCCTAACTCACTTTCGTAGGAATCACGATTGCACTTAGCATGTGCAACAAGCTGTTAAACCCCTAAGTTACCCCTAGAGGACGAGTTTTGTCTAGTGAGGGTTTTCGTGGATTACACCCACAAAATCCAAGAAAGTTAGAGATTAAGAAATAAATAAAAGTAAAATAAGGATAACTGAAATCAAGAAAGAAAAACAAATCAATTTTTTTTTTAGTTAACTAGCTAGCAAGATCATCAATTTCCATGAGTTTCATTTTCAAGTAAAACTTCAATTCAAGAAATCATATTAGCTATAAAATAAAGTCTCAAATTCAAAATTTTTCACCACCTATTCTAAGCTTCAGATCCTATGTATCCCGTGATCGTGATGTAGTTCTTAAGCTTGGGAATATTTGACTACGACTTTCATAAAAAAAAAAAAATTCTTTTTTTCTTTTTTTTACAAATAATATATATATATATATATATATATATATATATATATTATTTTTTGACTTTTTAACTATTTTTCGCGTAGAGACCAAGGCTTCCTGAGGCCAAGACACCTAGCTAATTGATAATCAAAATTATTATATTTTTATGGTGCCTTTTCCTTTTAGGCTTTCTCAGCTACCCATGAAGTGAGTTTTGGGCCAATGCTCCCAAAGCAGATGGTCTTAGGGCAATAAGTGTAAAACACTCCTGCGGACTTAATTACTTAAGCAACTGATGCCACAAGATAAGACTTATTAATAATATTTTAATAATAAATTTTTTTTAGTTGTAATCAATATCCCAAGCCTATGAACTTAATACTGTTAGTGCTATTGGGTACATAATCACTTAGATTAAGTTTAGATGGTATGTCCGTTCTAGATTTTAATCTTTATTTTAAGATTTTATGACTCTCTCATCTTGATCTTACCTTTAAAATCCACTCATGGATACTAATTCACTACATACTAGCTAACCATCTGTAGAAATTTTTCAAATTTTTCAAATTTTTTTTTCATTTTTAACAAGACTCCTAAATTAGAATAAAGATAAAGAAAGAAAAGAAAATTAAGCAAAAACCCTAAAACTAAAACAAAACCCAAAAAGACTCCTAAAACAATAGAAATTTGTGAATCCCCCCCCCCCACACCTAAACTGTGACATGTGCTCATGCATATACATGAATACAGAGATAAAAAGAATGTAGCATATAATTTATATATGCAAAACATGCACACATTCATGATGATCATGCAATCTAAGCATACAAAAGGTATATAAATGTAAACAGTATGCTAGATTAGAAATACTCACAGTGTACCACAGAACCCAGTTGTCGAAGCAACAAAAATGCTCTCTGTGTGTGGTGGATGCCTTCTTGCTTTTCCTGTATCACTTGTAATAAACTCGACACATAGGTTAGAGAAAGAGATAAATAAAAGACACACTAAAACTAACTCAACTAACTATAAAAAATAAAAAAAACTCAAAAGTAAAAGAAAATAAAACAAATATATACATACGTATAACTTTACATCTCCCCCACACCTAGATCTTTCTAGATCTATTCCCTCGAGCTCGCTCCCAGCATTCCAATGGGTTCTTTTCATGGGACAAATTGGAGAGGTTAATCTTTTTGTCATCTTTAATTTCATCCTCTCCAACTTATTCATCACTTTCCTCCATCTCCTCTTCCTCTTCTTCTCACACTTTCTTCTCATAAATTCATCATTATCACACAACATAATTAGAATGGCGACAATATGTTTGCCTATGAATTTAAGCTCATCCTCAAACATCACCTCAATATTTAAATCAACAATTTCTTTGGAGGTATGTAACTAACCAAAGTTTCTCTAACTGATTCATCCAAACGTACGAGTTTGTCTTCAAATAGGTTTTCAAAGCTTCGATCAATTAGAGATTCTTGAATCATATTTTCAAAAGCTTGATCATTGGTTGGCTCATCGAAAGTGAAAATACTCAAATCTAGTTTTCTTTTCTCAAAGGGAACACTAAATTCAAGATTCTCAACACATGTTTTTCTCACCATTGTGATCACACTTTTCAGTAAAAAGCTCATCAAGAAACAAAGGCTCATTATCCATATAGGCATCCTCACAATTTTGATCAGTGAGCTCCATTTTCTCCATATGAGTGGATGCAATTTTCTGCTCCTCAACACTTGTCTTCTCACAGAACTTAGAAAATTCATCCTCAAATTTCTCTTGAAGCAAAAATTCATCATTGTCATATTCATCTTCATAATAAGATTCAATTGGCTCCACATGAGGTGTATGTATAGCCAAATAATTTCTAATCACTTCATCCAGACACTGAGGATCATTATTAAGTTTGTACACTTCATGCACGTTCACAACTTCCTCAATAGGCTTCTCATGTTCAAGCTCTTCAAATTGATTAAGATGAAATAATGGGGACTCGAAGGGCATCTCGATGGAATGATTAGACATGTCACTATGGCCAATGATTTGCTCTTCGGGTCTAACAGTTTGGACTTTGTTCATTTTATAAAAGTTGATGTGCTCTTGAATTGACAAGGGTCGAGTCGGTATTGCTTAGGAACTAGTTGACTAGAAAAGTAATCCTTCTCTTGCTCACTAACCAACTCATTTGTTGGCCTGTTTAAGCAGTCTCTAATGTCATAAATCATTTGCTTTGAAGTTTGCTTAAAAGTTTTAAAAGCTTCCTCTAGTGTTGGTTCCTTGTCCACCTGTGATTGTCATTGAACTCAATTTGCGAAAGTTGATGGAACTCTTGAACTTGATCTGGACTTGTGGTTGAAACAGGTTGATTGAGATGAGTCATTATCTTATCCATGTGAGTACATGCCTCGATTAACTGCTGATGGTTTCGACTATAGTCTGTTGTATGTCTTTATAGGGGTGAGCATCGGTCGGTTCGGTTCGGTTTTTGCTAATTTTTGTAAAACCGAACCGAACCGATTTTACTTAGCAACCGAACCGAACCGAACCGACTCAGTTCGGTTCGGTTTTTCGGTTTTTTCGGTTAGGCCAATATTTTTCCATCATTTCTTACATTTTTTAATCACCATTATATTATCATCATTTAATATTCTAATCTCAAATATTCAATACCCAAATTAGAAATAAGAAAAAGACCCTAACCTTAATGTGAATTAAAAATTTCATATTCTAAAACTTTTACGCTATATTTGGGCTTTTATATCAAAACTCACATAATTATTACTAACTTTTAATGGCAAGAATGAAAAAAAAGAACTATATTAATATAAATATTATTCTTAATTGTGATGGTGTACTTAACATAACTTTCACATATTCAACATAAAAAAAATGGTATTGCTAGAAGTAATGAGATAAGTTTTCACCAATTTTTGTTATGAACTATATGATTCACTAAATTGAATTTGGGCGGGGTGATATATAGGGTAAGAGATTCGGTTCGGTTCGGTCGAGTTCGGTTTTTGAAACACAAAACCGAAACCGAACCGAACTAGAGCGGTTCGGTTTGGTTCGGGTTCGGGTTTCGGTTTTCGGTCGGTTATTTCGGTTATAACCAAACTCTGCTCACCCCTATGTCTTTAAAACTCTTCTCTAATGTGCTTTCTTCATGCTCATTGTCAAATCCCCAAGACGGAGGTGGTGGTTCAGTGTAGGACCAATTTGATTGAGAATCTTGATATGATTGATCCCATGAAAATTGAGGACAATTCCAACCCTCCGATTTAAAGTTTGATGGATAAGGCTCGCTCGTAGGTCCTTGAAATGTGTGGAATTGATTTTGACCTAGTCCTAACAAATACCTAACTGAAGGACACTGTTCTGATGGATGATTTGGATGACAGTAATGGCAACTCATGTGATGGTATAAAGAAAATGAGTAGTTCGTACGATGGATGTACTCATTAAAATCTGGAAGAGAGGTTGGTGGATAGAAAGGAGGGTCTGGCCTATAAAATAGATCGTAACCAAATGAATTTGGATAGGCCATGGGGAAAAGATTTTTTTAAAAATTTTTTAATTTGTTTTTTTGTGAATTTTTTTTGAATTTTTGAATTTTTATTTATTTATTATTATTATTTTTACAATCCGGTAAAAGTGTCAAAACTAAAGATAGAACACCGTGTCCCCGGCAACGACGCCAAAACTTGATGGGGAGATTCTGTCTCCTCGTTTTAAATTACCGCAAGTGCACGGTTGTTCGATGTAGTACTTGAGGGTCGATCCACAGGGACAAGTGGTTCTTATGGTTTCAACACTTTTAGACGAATTGGTTAAAGTGTTTTGGGATTTGGGTGGAACTAATTATCAATCTAAGAAATCAAGGACCTAGATTCGAATCCCCTAACTAGAATCGAGTTGTCAATCTCGCTTCTCCATACTAGTTTGTTGTTACTCACCAAAATTTCTACTTCTATCAGGCAAAATAAGTCTGAACACTAGATCTACGCCAAGGGTATTATCAAGTTACATGATCCATCAAAGGTAAATTAACTAAATTAAATAAATAACATAAAGACAATAAAACCCTAAGCATAGACCATTAACCCCCGATACATAGCCTGTCAAAAATTCACTTATTCGAGAAATTAATCTCCTAAAAGTAGTAGGTCAACTGGTGTGCATACAGTTCTAGATAAGATATTTACCTTGGTCCACAAGAATTTAGTTTAGATTCATCTTCCCTAAGTACTCGCAGATAAATTACCTACTCATGCTTAAATTATTTACTCAAAAATGATCTACCTAAACAATCAACATTAAAAAAAAACTAATCTGACAAATTGCAAGAAATAATTAATCAAACTAATTAACTAATTAATTACATAATTAAATAATTAAACGAAACAATTAAACTAAACTTACCTGTGCTACAGTTGCCGTGTGGGCCTTTCAAATGGGCAGGGGCGCCCCTTGTTGGCTCCCCTGTTGCTTCAAATAGGGGGCGCCTAGGCGCCCCTCCCTGTTGGACAGAGGCGCCTACAGGCGCCTCTATAGATTTTTTTATTTTTTTATTTTTTATTTTTTTAATCTAAATTGCAGGATTAAAACAAAAATAAAAGGAAGAGAAATTTCAGAAAAAGAAAAATAAAATGCTGTAAATAGAATTCTTGACCTCTAAAATTTGAGATTGCAATAGAAAAGAAAATAACTTCTGAAGAAATTGCAGAAAATTGAGAAAGTGGCCAAAATCTCCAGCCCCCCAAACCCTAGCCTTTACATGTATATTTATAGCCTAGGGTTTGGCTATTTTACATGGAAGTACAAAATAGTTACAAAATTATAAGGAGAATCGTTAAATTAATTTTGCACTTTTGCATCTCTGTCCATTTTGCGTTTAAGCCCCTGACTTTTGCAAAATTACGTTTTCACTCAAACTGGTCTCGAACTCTTCCGAATTGATGTAAATTTCTTTGATGTCAGTTTTAAACATAGTAGAGCGATCCTAGCAGTACCAAGCCTCCTATCTCGTCTTCAACTCCTTTTAACGCGCTTTACGGTCTCGAAAGAGTGCTTTTGTGGTATAGTCTTCTCCTAATAACTTTGTCTGCAAAACAGACTAAAAATACCCGAGTAGTATTATTTATAAATAAGTGATAGATAAATATGGGCATTGAAATGTGACAAAATTGTGCTCGACAGCATACAAGTGTGTTTCCTAAGCTTTATATAATGCAGATGTACCTTTTTATCCAACACTCTTCAGTAATATAAAAGAAACAAAATAGATAAATGCCCTAAAATGCAAAGTCTAAACCGTTTTTAGAATTAACAAACTCCACTTTACTGTTGAGATTAGAACAGTGTGCAAGGTAAGTTAAATTAAGAAACTAAATAGTGCATATGATTATACTTTGCAATTCAAGCAACCTGCAACAAAGCAGATTGGCAGTCCTTCCCACTTTGTCGTGTTTTCGCAACAGAAGTTGGGTTCCCTGAGAACTGCAGAACTTTATTTCCAGAATTAAGGCCCGGCACACCAAAACAGAGAATAAAGAAAAAAATTAATTCGTTAAAGTAAATCAAAAAGAAAGAAAACTTACCATCCCTCTCTGACAACGAAGCCAAAAATATGATCGAGCCAAACCTGCACAGAAGAATACAGAGTTTTAGGAACAATGCTAGGTCCTCGATGCTACCGTGTAGCCTAGGGCTAACGGGTCGTGATCCACAGGGAGGGACAACGATGGAAGCATTATGTAGGTTTCTTCTTTAATTAACTAAAACAAATTTAAGAGTTCTCTTATCAGATTTAAAAGAAAATACAAATAGTTAAGCTAATCTAAGTTAAAAGTCATCTAAAGAAGAAGATGGGTTTGTTGTTAAAAAAGAAAAGGAAAACGAGTTAAGGAAAAGAAAAAAAAAGAAAAAGTGTTGATTTTGGAACTTATTATATTAATCTAAGAAAGAAAAATAGAAAAGGGATAAAGGAAGAAGACTTACCTCCGTTGGAGATTAAACGTACCATGATTCGATATGAAGTATTGTAAAGAAAATGAGATAATAAAAGCAGCAATTGACTGAATTAAGTACATTGAAGAAAAGTGAAAAACTTTCATTGATTGTCACCATAAATCTCTTGAGAAAGAATTACAATAGTGTCACTCTACAATAACTCTTCCTCTCTTTTAATCATGTAACTCTCTCTAGCCTAAAATAAAATAAAAATTACATTGAAAAAGAAAATAAAAAGCTAAACTAAACTAAACTAAATTAAAGCTCTCTTTGGAGTGGTGCCCCCTCCTTTCGAGGTGTGAGGTATTTATAGGGAATAATTAGGATGGGGATAACAGTACAGAGATAGGGGGAGCAAATGCTCTCCCAAATTTGAATCCAAGGTCACGAAAACGCGACTTTTGTTGCATTTTGCGACAAGATCCTGGTCGTAGGGCCAGGATTTAGGTGCGTGTGTCCGTCCATTTGTCCTCTATCCTTTTGTCCTCTTGAATTTTGAATTTTTGCTATGGATTTGACGATATATCCTTTGATCTTCAGATCAACCAATTGGGTTTTCAAACAATCCATTTTTACTTAAATTTTAATTGGTATTTATCTCATCTGATATACCTGATCTTCAGATAAAATGGCTGCTAGAAACTCTGGATTTGAATCGATCTCCTTTCTTTTGAACTTTTGAATTTAATTGGATAAATCTGTCAATCTCTCTTTTCTTTCTTAATTACCCTGCAAGCCACTAGATATGAAAATATATTAAATAGCAGAGTTTTATTTAAATATAAATGCAGAAATGTGACACATATGATATGAAAACATGTAATGCACGTGTATGATCAGTCACTCTCAATATAACTATCTTTAAGGAAGATTATATATAGTGTCACTCTAAAGATAATTTTTCTTCTCTTTTCTGTCATGAAACTCTCCCTAGTCCAAGCTATGCAGAAGGCATGATTAAAAAGAAGGCATAAAGAAAGCAGATGAAAGTAAATAAAGCAATTAAAGCGAGTAAAATAAAAAGAAGTAAATTAAAAAGAACAGAACAACATTTATTGAGCTGTCACCATCAATCACAAGCACTCCGTCTTCTCTTTACAATTCTTTTTCTCCAATTGAAAACTACAATGAATATTTGGAATAAAAAAATTGTAACCCTAAAACTCTCTCAGGAGTTATGCACAAAGTCCTCCCCTCCGGAGTTGTGCCCTTCTCTGCCATTGAGGTATGCAGGTATTTATAGAAAAAATAGAAGGATAGGAAGCGTACGAAAATAGGAGAGATGGCGCTCCCCCAGATTCAAAAGCCAGGCCGCGGAAACGCGACAAAAGTCGCGTTTTCGCGGTAACATCCTGGCCATAGGGCTAAGGTTAGGGTGTTGTTTGTCTGTTCATTTGTCTCTATCCTTTTATCTTCTTAGATTTTTAATATCTGCTTTAGATTTGATGATATATCTCTTTATCCTCAGTGAAACTGATAGGGTCTTCAAACAATCTATTTTTTCCTTGAACTTTGATGATATTATTTTTTTTTCTGATATATCCAGTTTTTAGATAAGATGACTTGTAGAACCTTTGAATTTGAATTGATCCCCTTTCTTTTGAATCATGGTTTTATAAAGACTACAACCATGATAATTAGAGTGAATCCTTCCAACACACCATCCGACTTGAAAAGATGATTTTATAAAGACTACGACCATGATCGCATTCCTCATATATACATTGTATAATTTACGTTATAATTTGATAACAATTATATTTGTGTACTATAAAATTGACAGTCATATTATACTATAAACTCATGCTATTTTAAATAAACTGTGACTATGATCGCATTATGTACTCATAAATACTTAGTTCTCATTGTACATCAGAACTGCGACCAAGGTCGCAGTACTCATACATTCATCTATTATCAACTAGATTAGCACTGCGATCATGATCATAATCCTCATCATTGGTCCTGTCCTCTCTATATCATTATCCAATTCCCTGATTAGTTGTCGATTTTGTAATGAATAAAATTTGGTAATAAAGAACATTGAATATCATCAGTTAACTTCCTCTTTATTATTGCCATATTAGTTCAATAATCTCAAGTGAAATTCAAAAACTTCCTTACATCAGATAAACTAGAAAAAATTACAAGAGTTCACATGAAGAAACCAGCAAAGAGCTGTAAAATTTAAACTATTTATTTTGCTCTGGAAAACCATTTGATGAAAACTACCCTTCCACTTTGAAGGGATAATCTAAACCACAATGTCTTAATAGCCTAGTCCCTAAAAAAGAACTGAATCAGATAAAATATGGGCTAAGATTTTCCCCATCGATTCCTTATAGGACAAGTCACAATCCTTATGGTAAATAGTTACATCCATAACAATTGGTAGAGGAGGATAAAAGAAATCAAATTGGTAACTGTTTCGAACTTTCTGAAAGTGCAATCACAATTATTTTCTCTACTCAGACGTATAGAAGTAAACCATGCTTTATGTCTTCAACAAGCTTTGTATAGTTTGGAACAAGCCTGACTTGGTATGAAAAACATTCCAATTTTCTTATTGACAAATGCTTCTCTAAGATGCACCAATTGTTGACAAATAGTGATCATAATGTTGCATTATCTACTATTGAATGGTCAATCCCAAAAAAAAAAGCTGGACATGTCAGTGCGGGCTTATGTTCTACTCAAACTCTATCAGTTTTGGCTTATGTGCTACTGAATGGTTAATGTGATTAGAATCAAACTGTGTTAAGTCTCTCAGATTGGGGTAACTCCATACAATCAAAGCGAGCAATGGGCAGGAGGAGCATTTGCATACTAAAGCCATGGGGATGATACTCTTGCTACATGGTCGAATAGGTGAGTTGAACAATGAAATGTTTAAGTCTTTCCATTCTCGTGTTGTATTTACGCATTTGTAAGTGATTTATCGAATGGCAGAGATCAATCTATTGAGAACGAAGACATTGTGCTATGGTACACGATGGGCTTTCACCACATTCCATGTCAGGAAGATTATCCTGTAATGCCGAGTGTGTCTTCTACCTTTGATCTGAAGCCTATAAATTTCCTCAAGAGAAATCCATCCTTGGAATGGCGCCATATGTTGAGAATGACGTTCCTACATGTTGAAATATTGCAACTGTTTGAGCTCACAAGATATATGGAGACTAAAAACATATTGTAATTGGGACATTAAATTGTATACTTTCAACATTGTTATTTGGAGTATATGTTTTGAGTCATCAACAAACTAGACTTGTTCTTATCAGCCTGGCTTGTTGTGTCACATGTTTAATGAGTTTGAACTTGAGAAAAAATAGCATTATGTGTGTGTCACTTATTTATTTTATATCTTTTTTTAGGAAAGAAAGAGTAAGCCTTTTAGGAAAAACCCATTTGTTGATTTACTGGAGATATTACAAGAAGAATAGGAATGAGAAAAGAAAAAGAACATGATACAAATTTAAATAAGATAGATAGGGATTAAGAATAGTGTAGTGGTCAAAATTTGGGCCTCATCAGGATGATGATGATGATGACACGTGTCCAACTTACCAAGTGTCTTTCCTCAGAAATTCTTTCTTATAATAATATTATTTCTTCTACTGATTTTACTCCTCATGTATGCTTGTCCCTTTTCTCTGTTTACTTACAAAAGCTTGTGTTTTTAAGGATTTTAAGTCGCATAAATGTCTTCCCTTTTGTTAACTGTAACTCCTAGTTACACAAGTTAACAATAATTTATATTTTAAATAGAAGGGTAAAAAAGAACGGATTAACCTAGCATGTTAATTAAATTTACTAGTATTTTATTATTTTAAGAGTAGTTTTATGGTGTTGTTATGTGTTGCTACTGTTAGTTATCGGAAATCATCATAGAACTCTATGTTTTAAAATTAAAGGTGTTGATTATTCATGATTAGATTACATTCATGACTTGAATAAAAATATGAGGTGTGTTTTTGTTGATTTCTAAAAAAAATTAATATGTCTTCTTTTCTTGTTTTTTCTAACAGGCGCCTTCTCCGTCCCCAATATATACAAGAAAAAACAATTTAGTTAGAAACTATGGTTTATAAAGAAGGCAGTAAAGCATAAAACTTGTTTTTACTATATTCTATTATTATTACTACTATTAATATTGTTGGCTCAAAGGCCATTAGCCCTATTTTTTATGATAACAAAACATATATAGTTATGTTTTTAACAATTTTGTTTAGCAAAGTTTCAGGTTAACTCTTTGATGCATTTCGGCTCCATCATAAGACCCACACGTTTGGAAGCCAAGAAGATGTAAATCTCAGAACCTAAGCACATAGAAGAGCTCAAGGATCAAGACTGCAAGAGAAAACTATATCAAGATTTGTATTTTTGCTTTTTGCATTTTAGATAGGATTTATAGTCGTTTGTAAAAACCAAGATAATATAGATTGATAGCTTTGAGACTGACACACACACACACACACACACACGCACCCACCCACACCCATCTTTCATACTTTTAAGTGTTTTTGAAAATAGTTCAAAACGATTCTCTGTCATTTTTAAAATCGAGTTTCGGAAAACGAGTTTCAGAAAAACCAGTTTTTCGATTTAGAAAAGTGTTTTTACAAAATATAGTTCTAACTTTGTTTTATATTGATCCATAATCACACACTGGTTCTATCAAGTCCCTAGAACTCTATTATGTTTAAAAACAAAGTTTATTTTTGTCGGAAAAAGATTGGTTTCAAAAAGATTCCATAATAGGCTTTTGGCCCTAGGTTAGTCGACCGACTAGTCGACCGTAGGCAGAGCAGATCTGCTCATCGGTCAACCGAGCGGTCGACCGACATGCACCAAAGTGCATTGTGTGCACTTCATTGCTTTGCTCTCGGTTGGGTCCGGTCGACCGACAGAGAGATTTGCTCTCTAGTTGGGAACAACGGTCGACCGACCAGTCGACCGCTATCCCCAACGGTCAGAAATACGACCGTTGGCGGTTGACTGGCCGGTCGACCGACAGAAGGATTTTCTTCTAATTTTTTTTCAACAACTATATTCCAGTTTGTCATTTTTTGAGTCTTTTCCCAATGACTCTTTTGGGTTTTTTTCTCATGTTTTCATCCCCTATAAATAGTCGAACTGTAAGAAAACTCTCCAACAAGTTTTATCAAGTTTTGATTAAGTTTTTATAGGTTTACAACAAGATTTAGTCTTTTTCTTAAAAGATTTTCTTTTGAGTTAAAATTTCACATTCTTGTTTTTAGCTTGAGCCTTCCCTCTTCATCTCTGCAAGTTATTTCCACTACAGAATCTCAAAGAGTTTCACCTCCTTATCTTGGTTATAGGATTGTGCTTGTGAGCCTTTTGTGATCAAGAGAAGATCACCAATTTTCTTCTATTGTGAAGTTGTAGAGTTTGCGGCCTCAACTGAGCTAGTTAGCTCCGTGTTGGTATTGCAACACCGTGAGTGAGAACTTATGAGTCCATTGAGTTCTAGTGAGAACTTGTAATGGTTGACGATCTAGTGAGATCGGTCATAGTGAAAATCCTTCATAGTGTTGAAGACGGGAACGTAGAGCAATGGCTCGAATCTCGAAACATATCATCATGTTTGTGATTGCTTATTCTTTCTCTCTACTCTCTCTTTACTTGCACACTTTTATTGTTTACTTTTTGCAAGTATTTCTTGAGTTGTAATTGGTATTTGCTAAGTTGCTAGCAAGTGAATTTTAATTTCACATTATTTGTCACATAGTATAGCCATCACCTATTCACCCCCCAAGGTGATTTACAATTGGTATTAGAGCCAAACCCTAGTTTTGCTTTAATCACCTTAGGGAGATCCTTTCATTTGGCTATATTTATTTGTTGCATTTGCTATTTATTTGTGCAATTATACTTGTTTTCATGACATCACACGACTTCTCTAGCATCAAGTCCCTACCCAAATTTGATGGGTTAAACTTTCCATTTGGAAGGTCAAGATGAACCTATTTCTTAAGTTCCTAGGAGTTAGAGTTGCCAAAGTCATTATCAAAGAATTTATTGAACCTCACGGTGATGAAGATACATAGTTTGAAGCAATCGCTAAGGACTATGAGGCTAATGCTAAAGCCCAATATGTACTTATGCAAGCATTAAATGATGATGATCTTTTTCGTGTAATTAATTACAAATTCGCTTATGAGGTTTGGAATGATTTAATTATTATTCATGAGGGGACGTTGCAAGTCAAGAGATCTAAAGTTGACTTGCTTCGTTCTCAATATGAGAACTTTTACATGCTTGAAAATGAAAGTATTGATGAGATGCTTACTCAGTTCACCAAGATTACTAATGGATTATGTTCTTTAGGTGACACCATTAACAATGACTAAAAGATTCGGAAGGTCATTAGAGCTCTCTCTAAAGCTTGGGAAATTAAGGCGACAACCCTTAAGGAGCTCAACGATAGAGAGTAGATGGATTTCTCTGACTTCATTGGAAATCTCAAAATCTATGAGATGGAAATGAAGGTGAGAGAAGAAAGGGAGAATCCAAAGAAGAAAGCGATAGCTTTCAAAGATACTCCCTCCACCATCGACGAAGAAGATTCATCCGAAGACGGTGATGAAGACTTTGCCATGCTCATTAGGAAAGTGGGCAAGATGTTTTATAAGAAGGAAGACAAAGCAACATCCGAAGAGGAAGACATCAAGGGACATTTAAACAAAAAGAAGGAGGAGATAAGTCCTTACTTTCATTGCAAGAAGACGGGTATCTAATTACGGATTGCCTCTCACTTCAAGCCACTACCTTCAAGAATGTGCATAAGAAGAAGAAAGCAATGGTAGCCACTTGGGATGATTCGGAAATGAATTCCGTAGAGGAGATTGAGTCGCACATGTTTGCTTCATGGCAAACGGAGAGGAGACTTCCATAGTAAATCTTGAAACCTCTTTAGAAGATAATGATTTAATTATGGATGAACTTACACAATTTTTTGAAGAATTACAAAATATATATGAAATTTCTCTTGAACAAAATAAAAAATTGAAAAAAGAAAATGACTTTTTAAAGAATATGCTAGAATTGTGTTTTAAAGAGAAAAACAACTTATCTATTTCTTTTAAAAAACGAAAGGATTTTGATAAATACAAACTTGTTTGTAAGGGTAAAAGCCCTAATATTACTTTTAACAAAAATGAATTTTTGGATATCTAAAAACGTATTGATGTTTTGGATACCACTTTGAAAAAGTGTGCATTTGATATGAACAAATTTGCTTCTATATTTCTAAAGAGAAAACCCAAAGGAAACATACACCCATTCATCTCACACACACCATGAAAAACATGCACAATATGCACATACACATTAACATAAGCATGCTTTCATGTATGCCAAAGTATACACATGTGCACATTGCGATCGCAAAGACCATTTAGCAAAGTTTTGTTATGCTAAGTTAAACATGTTAAACAAAAATGTTTGGGTTCGAGAAAATACTAACCCTATAGGACCCAAAAAGATTTGGGTACCAAAAAACACACCAAACTTGATTGATGTAGGTGTGTCGTCCTCCTCCAAAACATAGGGGGAGATGATGCCTTGGTGGTTGATGCATCGGAGCTCAAAAGATCAATCGTCATATTGCATCGCTATCAAGAAGCACCTATTTTAGAGATTGCCTATGGTTTGGTAACTTTTTCATTTGAAAATTTCATTTCTAGCTAGATTTACACATGCGTAGGAATAGCTAGCTTTTCTTTTGTGTTAATATGCTTTAGTTATGTATACATAATTTTTTTTTTGTTTTTATGGCTTGCTTATATTTGAGCTAGTTCGTTAACATTGTTTTTGTTCTTTACTAGCCCATGATTTGCTTGCCCATGTTTATAGTATTTTCCCGTGCTTACTTGTTTGATAGATATCTTTGCGTGTATGTGTACATAGATTAATTTATTTGCTCATATACATGTTGGCCCAGAGGCCTTCCACTCTAGTTTTGATGATGATTAACTCATGTATTTATAGTTTACTAATAATCTTGTGATGTTTAGTTTCAGATACTTAACCAAGATATTAGTAGGTGATTAGCTTCAACAAAGGTGTTTGGAGCTTTCACATGGTGATTCAAGAGCCCGAGCATCAAAGTTCATATCTAGCACTCGTTGGAGTCAAGCTCAGTGGATCACGTTTGGATCGAGTTGATTTGGAGAGGCGCTCTATAAGAAGACTTCGGTACATTGTTTAGTTTATATTTTAGATCCATTGTTAAAGATTAGATAGTGTGATATGCTCAAGTTCACAACACACACACTTGTTAAAGTTTCATGTTTTGGTTTTCGGTTTTTGGTTTAACCGATCTTGGTTTTCATGAATAGATAGAATCAAAAAAAGTTTACATGGTTTAATGTATATTAGATTTGTTCTATATACATCTATGCTTCAACTATTTAAACAAACTTAGTTTGATAATCTATTTCATGAGTTTGGAGTTTTGGTATTTTAAACAAAACTTATTTTGGATTTAATGTCAAAAATATTGATATATATATATATCTTTCATGTATATTGGATTTTATCCATGTGCGACATGCTTCAAGTTGTTTAAATATCATGTTTTTGTATTTGGATGAGTTTTGGACAAAATGATTTTCCATTTCAAAAATCCAATTTTTGGAAAATACGGTTTTTGGTTTTCGGCAAAATTTGTAAGTCACAAAAATGGTTCAAATTGTTTGAAATATGTGTTGAATTTTTCACACATGTTTGTATTTCAAAGTATTATACTGAAACTATTTTTGTGGATTTTTAGAGATTTTATGGGATTTTATCAAAGGAAAAATACCAAGTTTTCAATCCCTTATTAGTCCTGTTCTGGCTTCTGCCGGTCGACCGGACCGGTCGACTGAGCTAGGAGTCGATCGACCGAGTCGGTCGACCGACGTGCACAGAACATGCACGCCAGTTTGGCTGTAGGGCCGGTCGACCGACCCGGTCGACCGCCAGAGAGCTTCTGCTCTCTGGAAAGACCCGGTCGACCGGGTCGGTCGACCGGCAGAGAGCTCTGCTCTCTGTTCCTGGCCACGTCGACCGGGCCGGTCGACCGCTGCCCCAACGGTCAGAAATTTAACCGTTGGCGGTCGACCGGGCCGGTCGACCGACAGCCGTCCAGGCTACTGACTGGACCCCAACGGCTAGATTTTTTTTTCTTGGCCTATATATTGGGGTTCTTTGGGTTGTTTTGGATAGAATTTCAAGAGCCAAAAATTCCTATACTCTCTAGTGTTTTTATACAAGTTTCAAAAGAGTTTTGGGCTTTAAAGTTTACATTTGATTTGGTGTTTTTTATAGGGTTTGGAAAATCAAAGAAAAGTGATTTTGGGAAAAGTATTTTGGTTTATCTTTTTCATCCTTATTTTTAGCTTTTGCCAAGGATTTTCTTTGAGTATTTATTTTCCATTCCTTGTATTTTTCTCACACTTGAGCCATATCTTCTATCCTCTCTATAGGATCTTTGTTTTGTGGGAAAAATTAGTTTGTGGTCTTTTAACCACCAAGTTGTAAACTTCTTCATTGTGATATCCCTCTAGTGAGAGGAGATTTATTTGGTATCCCTCTTTTGTGAGGTGATTGTGGAAGTTGTGGTTGGCTCCCTCTAATGAGAGGTGGAGATTGTGTTTAGCTCCCTCTTGAGGTGGAGTTTGTGTTGGAATCCCTCAAGTGTGAGGTGGTTTTTGTGTTGGTTGTGCCTTGCCTCTGTGAGAGGTTGTATTGATTGAGAGAGGAGTTGTGTACTCCCGGTTGTATTGCCCTAAATCCTTAGTGGAGGTTCCCTGTGTGGGAAGTCCTGTGTGGATAAGTTAGTGGAAATCCTTCTGTGAGAAGGTGGGGACGTAGAGCTGTGTGCTCGAACCTCGAAACAAATCTCGGTGCTTGCGTTTGATCCACTTTCTCTTACTCTCTCTCTCTTTTACATTGTGCCTTGCATCATTTCATATTGCTCATTCATATATTATATGCTTGGCTTGTTTGTGTGTCTCTCACTTGTGTTTAACCACGAGAGCTTCATATAGCACCTCAACTCTTATTCAGAGGAATGAAGAGGAGTTAGTCCAGAGCCTTTCACCGGGAATTCGGCTACACTCGTTGGTTACATTAAGTGTGTTGCAATTTAGTTTTTAATTTTCGCATTTTGTTAATTAGATTAGCCGTACACCTATTCACCCCCTCTATGTGTACTTACAATACATGTATATATATTTTATTTATATATCTATTTTGTGGTTGGGTTTCATATTTAAACCATATTTAAGAAATAAATCAAGATAGTAATTGCACGCCTCAACTCTTATATAAAGGAATGATGAGGAGAAGTTCAGAACTCGTTAAAGGGTATTCGCTGCAAATCTTGTTTTTTAATTGCTTAATATATGATTTAATTGTTGAAAAATATTTTTGTAATATAAATAAAAAAATGTTTTGATATCATTTTCATGTGTTTTCATGCCATAAGATTTTTGATGTTATTTCTCTATTTTATGTATAAAAATATCCAAGTAAAAATATTTTTCAAAAGCCCTTAATTCATATTTTTAAAACATTTTTTTGGGCAGTCACAGTTGACCGACCGGTCGATCGAGTTGAGCTGATATAGGTTCGGTCGACCGGGCGATCGACCGAGAAAATCGAAATACAAAAAAAAAAAATTGGCCTAAGTCGGTCGACCGACTGTAACCGGAAGCTCTTGTTTAGACCCCGGTCGACCGGGCGGTCAACCGTGAGTCGGGTCTGCTGACTTTTTGCCCGTTTTTTAAAAAATCCTAAAATCCCTAATTCTCTTTCATTTTTCTTCTCCACCATCTCTCTCTTCTTCTCCTCCCTATTTCTCCTCCTCCCATCTCTTCCAAACCCCTCCAATCTCAAATTAAACTCTAAAATTTATTAGATCACTCCTCAAAATTTTAAATTTGCTTGTTTTCAAGGAGAAATTTGGGTTCTTCAAGGTATAATCCCTATTCTCCTAAACACTTCTTTGTTTCATATTTTTTCTAGAAATCTTTCTAAAATTCATGCCAAACTCTTGTTTATCATCTTCCAATTTTTACAATGTCAAAGAGCTGAGAAGGGTAAACAACCTAAATTATCATCAAACCTTTGTTTCTCATAATGCATCTTATAGATTTTCTATGACCATAATAAGCATGTAATTTCTAGTAGAACTATTATGCTTACTGATTTTGAGCACTTGAATCTAGCAAACTTTTTGAACACAACCTCTCTTAAATACCTAGTCACCATTAAGGAACCGTTTACCCTGAGCTTGTGCATTATTTTTACTCTAATCTGACTTTTCAAAACAATCATATTAGATCTAGGTTCTGAGCAAGGACAGTAACATTTCTTTAGATCGATTTGCCTATCTGCTACATCTCCCCTGTGAGGGCTACATATATATAATGTTGAAATACATGATTTTGAATATCCTGACAGTGAATCTGCCCTACCGCATCTCTCCTACTTCAAGATGATGATAACCCTGCTTAGTTAGGAACGAGGAGGTGAAGTATTACACGCTCACCGCCCAGGTCCTAGCTAAAATAGTGTTCTATAATCTCCTGTCAAAATCAGGAGAATATAGTCATGCACGGGGTTCTGCTCCCCTCTTGATCTATTGCCTTCTGAAATGCATTAGATTAATATTCCTAAGCTCATCATCGATTTCATGGTCTCTGAGCACCTCCTTATCCCAACTGACACTTACAATTTGGGATGCTCATTACCCGATTCCTCAAACAATTAAAATTTGATCTTTCTGCTGTACCGTCCATCGAACTATCTATTGATATCAACAACACTCTTCTCAAGAGGATGCGTGCTAGGGAGCATACTTCTGCTCCTCCGCCCCCTCCTATCATTCCTGTTGTTACCCTTGCATCCTCTTCAGCCTCCTCAGCCTCTATCGACCCATACTCAACTCTCTAAGTTCAGCTTTGGGAGCATGATCTGAAGATAATCGCAAATTTTGAAAGGATGGAGCACAGAGTTCAGAATGACCTGCAATATATCTGCTCATCTATTCGTTATCTCCAGACAGGCGTCGACGAGACCTATTGTGATACCTCTTATTTAATACTACCGTATTGTTATATTTTTTTTATTTTTCACCTGGCTTTACTTATCATTAATTTTAAATTATTATTACTACTTGTTTTTCATAGTAGTTAATTATTATTATTGATTATTATTATAACTACTATTAATTATTAGTATCATTCTTATTATTTTAATTGTTATTAACATACTATTATTACTAATTGTTTTTGTGTGTGTATTATGATGATCATGCTCATTGATTTAAGCCTACCTTTTTTGTTTTTGTTTTTTTTTCATTTTTAGCCTAGCCTAATTCAAACCTGAGCCTATTCCTATTCAAGCCCATAACCCATTTCCTCTTATCTCTTTCATTTCTCATTTCTTCTCATTTTTCTTTTTTTTTATCAAGCCCAAACTGAACCTAATAGCCAGCCCATCAAGCCCATTGGTTTATCACTTTTTCAATTTCTCCTTACATTTTCATTTTAACCTAGCCAACATCCCTAATCACAAGCCTGTTCTCACTTTCTCCCTTTATATAACATCATTAACCTAACCCTAATAATCATTCTTTTCTTTGCCACATCCACCATAGGCCACCCACAGCCCCCGCAGACCGCCTCCCACACTCCCTACCACGCTTTATCTCTATGGCCTTGTGCACAACTCCATGTCCATAGCAGCAACCCACAGCACCGGCCTCCAACTCTACAACAACCACACTTCTTCCGTAACTCTTTCATGTGCCTTCGTCGTGCCTCTCTTTCCGGCGAGATCCGCGAGCTCCGGACCACTCCGCTGCCACCGCGACATGCAAACCCTTGCCATGGCCGACCAAGAACCAACCTCGGCGACACTCACGATAGCCCAGAGCCGAGCACACAACCCTTCGGACATTCTTCCAGCCTCCGTCGAGCCACCGACGTTGTCCGTGAGATCCGCCGTCGACGGTCGTGCCTCCCTCTGTGCGCTGCATCCTTCCTCCTTGGCATGCGTGAGTCTCATTATCTGTTATTATAGCATGGTTATGTAGGTGTAAATAATGTACTCACTTCTCTGTTATTATAGCATGGTTATGTGGGTGTAAATAATGTACTTACTTCTAATGAGAGTGATGTGATAATGTATTATAATGTGTGTTTTAATATATATATGTGTGTGTAATTATTTATAGGTGTGTGTTAATGTGTTATATTAGGTGCATGAATTAATGTGTTTATATGCATGCATGGAATGTGTGAGTGTTTGTGTGGATGTGTATGCATGAGTGTGTTAATGAAGGTGTTGTGTGCGTTCGTGGGTTTATGCATATAAGTGTGTGTGTATATATATACATGCATGTATATTGGTATATGTATGTGTATGCATGGATATATTATATATATATATAGGTGTGTTTATTAACGTGTGCCCGTGTGCTTTTAAGTGTATGTTTGGTTGCATGTGGCAGCATTTCGGACTCGTTTGTGCGATCTGAACCGGTAACAAGAGACCCGGACCCGATCCGGATTTATGCTCGTTATGGACCCGATACACTGGTGATTCGAAGACCGACCCATGAGATGATCCGCAGATCAGTACCAGTTCGTGCAGTGAAGAGCAGACGGCGATTCGGTTTCAAAACCGCGTCATTTCATGTGAGTGTTTGTTCTTATGTCATTTTCTTATTTACAGTTGTTATTGGATATTGGTGTTTTATTCGTTTTTTTCATGGGAATATTTGATATATTTTACCAGTGTGATTACCTGTATCTCTTCATGAGACATTAGTGATTGTTCACATTATTTATGTAGTTGATATGAGCTTGTATCAGTATTATTTATGTGTTGATAGATCATCGTTGTTAGCTTAGACCTAGTACTGATTTACCAAAGACGGGACTTGATCTTGTAACTGGCCTAATTGTGATAAATCTTAGAATACAATATATTGATCTTGAGAATGATTGATTCATGATTGAGGTTAGAGATTCATATTTTATGTATAGTATCTATTGAACAAATTGTTTGGTGACTATTTTGACTAGAACTCTTTTGGATATTGAGGACGTGTGACGTTGCTTTATCGACAGACTGTTTTACCGATACATGAATATGTGCGAATACGATACCCTAGACGCTGATGTATGCGATGGGATAAACTTTTGGACTATTTGGAGCTATTATTTCTGGATTCTGACATTGATGAGTTTGACTGATGTTTTGATGACCTTATTGATACTGATTACTAGATGTAGAGGTGATCAAGACTCCATATTGATAGAGGATGTTACACTTCTTAGTTATGATCTTGATTGACTTGGATATCAATGATTGAATAAATTGGAGTTCTTCATTAATAAAATGAAATTGTGGACTTGAACTTGTCAGTAGACTCGATTGGATTGGAGTTGACTTGGGGGTTGAGGAATAGGTATTGATTGGGATGACCTGACCTAATAGATTTTAGATATATATCTGACATGTTACCGAGTTTTGAGATCTTATGATTGACCTTGATAGAAGTGAGAGTGTGTGATAATTATGATCGGATTAGAGTGTGGAGATTTGATTAGATGTATCTGAACATGTAGTGTTGCAATTATTGAGATTTGGATATAACGGTGACTTAGAGGATGGATATATTGATGACTTGAGGATTAGAGTAGATTGATATGATGAGAGAACTGGTTATTGATTTATTAAACTTGTGGGTTACTGTACCAGATTATTGTGGCATGGATTAATACTTGACGATCAGGATGACTATTTGTTGGCCCAGAGGCCTTCAACTCTAGTTTTGATGATGATTAACTCATATAGTTATGTTTACTAATAATCTTGTGATGTTTAGTTTCAGATCCTTAATCAAGATATTAGTAGGTGATTAGCTTCAACAAAGATGTTTTGGAAGCTTTCACAAGGTGATTCAAGAGCCCGAGCGTCAAAGATCATATATAGCACTCGTTGGAGTCTAACTCGGTGGATCACGGTTTGATCGAGTCGACTTGAAGACGGAGTTCGTCAAGAAGACCTCGGTACATAGTTTAGTTTTATTTTAGATCCATTTGTAAAGATTAGATAGTGTGATATGCTCAAGTTCACAACACACACTTGTTTTAGTTTTCATGTTTATTGGTTTCGGTCTTTGGTTTAACCGATCTTGATTTTCATGAATAGAAGATTCAAAACAAGTTTACTTGTTTTATGTATATTAGATTCATTCTATATACATGTATGCTTCATATCTTAGACAAACTTATTTTGATATGCCTATTCATGTGTTTTAGGTTTTGTGTTTTAACAAAACTTATTTTTGGATTTATAGTCATAAACATGGATATATATATATGTTTCATGTATATTGGACTTATGTCCATATGCAACATGCTTCAAAGTGTTTAAGTATCATGTTTTTGTATTTGGATGAGTTTTGGACAAAGCGTATTTTCAATTCAAAAATCCAAGTTTAGAAAAATACGGTTTTTGGTTTTCGGCAAATTTGTAAGTCACAAAAATGGTTCAAAAAGTTTGAAATTTGTGTTGAAATTTTTCACACAAGTTTGGATATCAATGCATTATGCTAAAAACTATTTTTGTGAATTTTTAAGGAATTTATGGGATTTTTTAGAATATTATAAACCAAGTTTTTCTGTCCCTACCAGCCTTCTGCCAGGCTCTGGCGGTCGACCAGGACGGTTGACCGGACCCAGAGTCGGTCGACCGACGTGCACAAAACGTGCACGCTGGCCAGCCACTTTGGCTGGTCGACGAGAGCGATCGACGACTGCAAGTACCCCACTCTCGGGTGGGGGCGGTCGACCGGACCGGTCAACTGTAAGGCTTGGGTGGTCGACCGGGCGGTCGACCGTCCAGAGAGCATTTGCTCTCTGGATGGGGACGGTCGACCGGAGAGCTCCAACGGTCAAATTTTTGACCGTTGGCGGTCGACCGGGCCGGTCGATCGCCAGCCGCCAGAGCCGACAAATCAGCCCAACGACTAGTTTTTGTTGGAGGCCTTTAAATACCCAATCTCTTGGGATTTTGGCTAAGATTTTTAAGGAGAAAAATTCTATACTCTTTTAGTGTTTTTCAGCAAAAAGTTTTTGGTTCAAAGTTCTTAATCTCTATTTGTTTTTAGGTGTTTGGAAAATTCAAAGAAAATACTCTTTTGGGAATTGGTTTTGGTCTAAAAATTTCATATCTTTTTGGTGTTTTCCCAAGTGATTTTCTTTGATCAAAACACTTTGTTTTCCACACTTGAGCCATATCATTCTATCCTATCTATAGGATCTTTATTTGTGGGAAAAGAATTTGTTTGTGGTTGTGGAAACCACCAAGTGTTGTACCCTCCTTTATTTGTTGTATCCCTCTTTGGTAGAGGCTGATTTGGAGTGGTGGTTAGCTCCCTCTTTGATAGAGGTTGAGTTTGTGGTTTGCTCCCTCTAGTGTGAGGTGGAGTTTAGATTTGTATCCCTCTTTGTGAAGAGGTGGATTGTGGTTGTTGGCTAAGGACCTACCCCTCTTGTATGAGGTGGTGTGTTTGTGTTGCCTCGGTGGAGGTTGTATTGGTTGAGAGAGGAGTTCAGTACTCCCAGTTATTGTATAGCCCCAAAATCCTTGGTGGAGGTTCCCTGTGTGGGAGTCCTAGGTGGACAAGTTAGTGGATTCAAAATCCTTCTCGTGAAGGCGGGGACGTAGAGCTCAGTGCTCGAACCTCGAAACAAATCTCGTTATTTGCGTTTGATCCATTGACTCTAAACTCTCTCTTTCTTTATTTGTACCTTGCATCTTTCATATTGTCATATCATTATTTTAAGCTTGGCTTGTTTGTGTGTGCCTCACTTGTGCTTAACCACGAGAGCTTCATATAGCGCCTCAACTCTTATTCAGAGGAATCAAGAGGAGTTAGTCCAGAGCCCTTCACTGGGAATTTGGCTACACTCGTTGGTTGCAATAAGTGTTGTAGCAATTAAGTTTTAATTTTCGCATTTAGTTCATTAGATTAGCGGTACACCTATTCACCCCCCTCTAGGTGTACCTTCAATTGGTATCAGAGCCTACGCTCCTGATATTTGTTTAACCACCTAGGAGTGAGATCTTGATTTTGCTAATCTATCATTTGTTTTTGCACACATATATTGTTTACACTCACCCATGGATTGCTTATCACCTCCCATGTTTGATGTCTCCAACATTGACATGTGAAAATTTAGGATGTCCATGTACTTGAAAACCCTAGGCTTGCATGTTTACCTTACTATTACCAAGAAATCCAACTATAATGATAGCAAGCATATAGAGGCCAATGCACAAGCCCTTGAGGCACTTAGAAGCACGCTTAATAAAGAATATCTTATGCTTGTTTCTAACTGTGATTCCGCCTTTACAGTGTGGGAACACATTGACCTCTCCAAGCTTCAATTGCCTATCCAACCGGAGGATGAATCTAGTGGAGAATCCGACGATGCATGCTACATGGTCCAAGGAATGACTCCCTTGAGGTATATTCGGAATCTCAATTAGATTGTGATGATGCTATTTCTTTATGTGATGAGAATATTAATACCAATGCCTTAAATGAAAACTATCCATTGTATGTGAAAAATTATTAAAAATATATAATCTTTTGAAAAACAAAGTTTTGAACTTAATAAAGAAAACAAGGATTTATGTTCAAGACTTGATTTGATTTTGCAAGAGAAAGTGGAGATTTCTAATGAAAAGGATTCATTGAAGTCTAAACTTGAACTTGCCATAAAAGAAAATGAATTTTTGAAAAATAAAAATGATTGTGAAATAATTTTGAAGAAAAATGAAAACTTGTCTTCAAAGTTGATTTGTTTAAAAGAAAATGTTTCTTTGAAAAACAAAATTATTTCTATTTCAAATGATTTAGAAGTTTGTTTAAAGAAAAATGAATCTTTAAAAATTGATATTGATTCACATGTTTGCCATACTAGTGTAGCTTCACTTTGTAGCTCACCTATTGCATGCTCCACTTCTTTATAATTGAAAAAGATATAAATTTGTTAAAGAAGAATATGGATTGTTTGGGCTCCATTTGAGCAGTTGTGCCAAGAACCATACACGTTTGGAATTTTTGTTTCGAAAGAAACAAGTTTCATCTTTGCATGCACACCATACACGGCATACACATGCTCCCCATGGTCACACCCATCACATGTATGCTCATGTGTACACTTGTACACATTGTGGACATAAGGGCCACCTTGCTAAGTTTTGTTATGATCGTATACATGATGTAAATTTAGCAACTAAATTTGTTTGGGTTAGGAAAGGAACTAACCCCCATGGACCCAAAAGAGTACGGGTACCAAGACCACCCCTATTGTATTTGATGTAGGTGTGAGCTCTCACATGACGTGAGAGTTATGGTGCCTTGAGGTAGATGCGCTCCGAGCTTCATGAGGACTATTTGGATGCATCACCTTCAAGGGGAGTTTGGTAGGAGGACCACCTTGGTTTGGAGAACTAGAGAGGTGCCTTCATCGGTTTTGGTATCGATCTCTAACTCCCGTTTATATTTACATGCTTTCATATTATTGTTTATAACATGTTTTGATTTTATAGATTATTATGTTAAATGTCATGATTATTAGATCTTTGACATGCATGTATAGCACTTGAGATCACCCATATTTATATGGACCCATATTTAATGTGTTCTCACCATTATTTAGCTATTATGTATATCATAGATCTAACGCATGTGCATTTGTCATAATAATCATATGTATGTTTATGAGTTTGTTTTGATTTTTTTTATACTTCTTGATTTGATTACATGTTTGGATGTTAGTTTTTATTAAAACTTGGATATATACTTGTACAACTAATGAGCCACAAATAGATTATTACATGTTTGTGCTTGAACGCTCATTTGTACTTATTAGATGTACTAGTATAGTCTAGTTTTGATGATTCATGCATTTGACTTGTATTCCCATTTTTATACATGTTTTTCATGTTTACATGTTTAACTTCATGTATATGTCCATCTTGTCTAAACTATTGACTATACATATACATCCTTGAGCCACGTGCCTTCATGCATATACATTGGTGGACTCATTCTGTTTGGATATGTATGTATACTTTAGTTTGTACAAGACATACATATGCTTTGAAGATTAAATCGTTTTGATGATTTTCATGTTTAAGAAATTTGAGCCTAATTGCCTAGTTTCATGATTATGTGATTCACATTACACTTGTGCACTCACTTCATTTAAATGTTTCTCATGATTGTGTTTTCATGAGTATGATATGGGCTCTATGGACTTTGAGTGTTTAGTGACGATGTGATTTACATAATTTTCATGAAATATATTTTTGTTTTATTCCTTACTTGAAGGATTTCGTACTAGTTTATAAATTTTTCTTATAACTAGCTCTATTCTTCATTTGGTAGAGTTTTTAAACATACTATATTTTCAAACCTATTTTTTTTTGAAAACTCCTACCCGTCCACGGGCGGTTGGTTGGCGACCATGCCTTGTATGTTAATATTGAAAATCATTTTAAACATGTGCATGAAATGGGTTAAAAGGTATTATGAGATATACACTTGATATTATTGTTGTTTCAAATTGGTATCATTGGATTTTTTCAATTGGTATCACTTTGACATTTTTTTTGTATACTCATATATTTTTATGTATGTATGCTTTCACTTCAAAGAGTATCAATTTCGATTGGTATTAAAATTTTTCATACATATATATTTGTCTTATTTGTGCTTATTATATCCCTATATCTTGGAGCACAAATTTTGATTATGATAAGCTTGATTTTTTAATGACTATCATGTTTCAATTGATTAGTTTTCAATTGGTATCCTAATACAAGCTTATGCATCGTTTTATTTGGTATTTCATAAAGGGGTAGAAAATTCGTATTTCATCTTTCAATTGGTATTTTATTTACCATTAGTTTTGTTTTCCACTCCCATGTTTTATGATGAAAAATGATTGAAAAATTAATATTAATTTTTAATTTGGTATCATATGCTTATAAAGAAAAATACCTTCAATTGGTATCAAGATGTTATTTGTTTACTTACAATTGGTATCAAAAAAATTTTTACTATCAATTGGTATATGTTTTCATTTTGGTATAAAAATATTGATTGAGATTTGTTTTCAATGCCTTATTTACTTTCAATTGATATTGACATTTCTAAAATTTTATATGTTCACTTTCAATTGGTATCATAATGCACTACAGTGACATATTTTTAATTGGTATCATATTGGTTTTGATTTTACCCCTTTGTTAATGATTGACAAAAAGGGGGAGAAGTATTTGAGTTTATATGCATGTTTTTTATGCATCTAGAAACATAGTTTGTTTTTTATTGATATAAAGAGCCTTACATATTTTTGGTATCAAGAGTGTTATTTCAAGAACATGTTTTTGATATCAAGAGCCTTACTTATGTTTTATTTTTGGTATCAATGTTTTATTTTAAGAACATTGTTTTATACATGTCTATGCATTTTCATGTTAATATTCATTGCATATATTTATTATTTATTGCTATGCATGAGTTAAGGGGGAGCTTCTTTGAAGCTTAACTTTAATCCATGCATATATAACTCCATGAGTTTTGTCATCATCAAAAGGGGGAGATTGTTGGCCAGAGGCCTTCCACTCTAGTTTTGATGATGATTAACTCATGTAGTTATGTTTTACTAATAATTTTGTGATGTTTAGTTTCAGATCCTTAATCAAGATATTAGTAAGTGATTAGCTTCAACAAAGATGTTTTGGAAGCTTTCACAAGGTGATTCAAGAGCCCGAGCGTCAAAGATCATATATAGCACTCGTTGGAGTCTAACTCGGTGGATCACGGTTTGGATCGAGTCGACTTGAAGACGGAGTTCGTCAAGAAGACCTCGGTACATAGTTTAGTTTTATTTTAGATCCATTTGTAAAGATTAGATAGTGTGATATGCTTAAGTTCACAACACACACTTATTTTAGTTTTCATGTTTATTGGTTTTCGGTCTTTGGTTTAACCGATCTTGGTTTTCATGAATAGATAGATTCAAAACAAGTTTACTTGGTTTTATGTATATTAGATTCATTCTATATACATGTATGCTTCATATCTTAGACAAACTTATTTTTATATGCTTATTCATGTGTTTTAGGTTTTGTGTTTTAACAAAACTTATTTTTGGATTTATAGTCAAAAACATGGATATATATATATATATATATATATATATATATATATATATATATATATATATATATATATATATGTTTCATGTATATTGGACTTATGTCCATATGCAAATGCTTCAAAGTGTTTAAGTATCATGTTTTTGTATTTGGATGAGTTTTGGACAAAGCGTATTTTCAATTCAAAAATCCAAGTTTGGAAAAATACGGTTTTTGGTTTTCGGCAAAATTTGTAAGTCACAAAAATGATTCAAAAAGTTTGAAATTTGTGTTGAAATTTTTCACACAAGTTTGGATATCAATGTATTATGCTAAAACTATTTTTGTGGATTTTTAAGGAATTTATGGGATTTTTAGAATATTTTAAACCAAGTTTTTCTGTCCCTAACAGCCTTCTGCCAGGCTCTGGCGGTCGACCGGGACGGTCGACCGGACCCAGAGTCGGTCGACCGGATCGGTCGACCGCCGTGCACAAAACGTGCACGCTGGCCAGCCACTTGGGCCGGTCGACCGAGCGGTCGACCAACTGCAAATACCCTACTCTCGGGTGAGGGCGGTCGACCAGACTGGTCGACCGTAAGGCTTGAGCGGTCGACCGGGCGATCGACCGGCCAGAGAGCATTTGCTCTCTGGATTGGGACGGTCGACCGGGTGGTCGACCGGAGAGCTCCAACAGTCAAATTTTTAACCGTTGGCGGTCGACCGGGCCGGTCGACCGCCAGAGCTGACAAATCAGCCCAACGACTAGTTTTTGTTGGAGGCCTTTAAATACCTCATCTCTCTTGGGACTTTGGCTAAGATTTTTAAGGAGAAAAATTTTATACTCTTTTAGTGTTTTCAGCAAAAAAATTTTGGTTCAAAGTTCTTAATCTCTATTTGTTTTTAAGGTGTTTGAAAATTCAATGAAAATACTCTTTTTGGGAATTGGGTTTTGGTCTAAAAATTCCATATCTTTTTGGTATTTTTCCCAAGTGATTTTCTTTGATCAAAACACTTTGTTTTCCACACTTAAGCCATATCATTCTATCCTCTCTATAGGATCTTATTGTGGGAAAAGAATTTGTTTGTGGTTGTGAAAACCACCAAGTGTTGTACCCTCCTTTATTTGTTGTATCCCTTTTTGGTAGAGGTTGATTTGGAGTAGTGGTTAGCTCCCTCTTGGTAAAGGTTGAGTTTGTGGTTTGCTCCCTCTAGTGTGAGGTGGAGTTTGGATTTGTATCCCTCTTTGTGAAGAGGCGGATTGTGGTTGTTTGGCTAAGGGCCTACCTCTCTTGTGTGAGGTGGTGTTTGTGTTGCCTCAGTGGAGGTTGTATTGGTTGAGAGAGGAGTTCGGTACTCTCAGTTATTGTATTGCCCCAAAATCCTCGTCCCTGTGTGGGAGTCCTAGGTGGACAAGTTAATGGATTCAAAATCCTTCTCGGTGAAGGCGGGGACGTAGCGCTCGGTGCTCGAACCTCGAAACAAATCTCGTTGTTTGCGTTTGATCCATTGACTCTAAACTCTCTCTCTCTTTATTTGTGCCTTGCATCTTTCATATTGTCATATCATTATTATAAGCTTGGCTTGTTTGTGTGTGCCTCACTTGTGCTTAACCACGAGAGCTTCATATAGCGCCTCAACTCTTATTCAGAGGAATCAAGAGGAGTTAGTTCAGAGCCCTTCACCGGGAATTCGGCTACACTCGTTGGTTGCATTAAGTGTTATAGCAATTAAGTTTTAATTTTCGCATTTAGTTCATTAGATTAGCGGTACACCTATTCACCCCTCTCTAGGTGTACCTTCACTATTAAGGCTAGGTTCATGATGACTATTGAGATTATGAGTAGCAGATCAGCCATGTTATATGCAGTACTAGTATATGTGACATTGATCAGTTCTAGATAAGGCTGTCTATTGAGCAGTATTCGGGCTTGTTATTGTATTCATGTTATTGAAAGTTACTAGGAAAACTTGTCAGATCATAAAACACATATATTGTTCTATTGGTTTACCATTTACACGGTAATATTGTCCAC